>CAUYQG010025173.1:0-26958 GCA_963574415.1 Tarsius wallacei | reverse complement strand
ATAGCAAGACCCTGTCTCTAGAAAAAATAGAAAAATTAGCCAGGCATGGTGGCATGTGCCTGCAGTCCCAGCTACTTGGGAGACTGAAGTGAGAGGATCACCCAGGCCCAGAGATTGAGCCATGTTCAATCATGCTCTCCAACCTGGGTGAAAGAGTAAGAATCCAATTCAAGGGAGGAATCGAGGGAGGGAGGAGGGAGGAGGGAGGAGGAGGGGGAAAGGGAGGAGGAGGGAGGGCGGGAGGGAGGGGAGAGGGAGGGAGGGAGGCAGCCAGTCACAAAGCCCCATATATTGCATGTGTCGATTGACTTGACATGTCCAGAAGAAGCAAACCTTTAAAGACAGAGAGCAGATTCATGACTTCCAGGGATGGGGAGGAGAAGGAGAGAATGGGGGTAACTGTGTAATAGATGCAGGGATTTATCTGGGGAGATGAAAATGTTTGGGAAGACGACAGAGGTAATGGCTGCAAAACACTGGGTACCTATTAAGCGCCACCGAATCGTTTGTTTCAAAATGGTTAATTTTATGTGATGTGAATTCTACCTCAATTTTTTTAAGGATGAGCACAAAAAAGAGAGATAGACAAAATGGTTAATTTTATGTGATGTGAATTCTACCTCAATTTTTTTTAAAGACAAAAACCAAAAAAACCCAACAGGCCCGCACGTCTATCCCTCTTTTTTGTGCTCTGACCATCTTCTTTTCAACTAAAAATAAACATATAAACCACAGAATTCTACATGCATCTGTACAATCAAAAGCAGCTTTCTCCTCCATTCATCTCAAAAGCCATTAAAATTAATAGGGTCTGTACCAGGAACGTCTAATAGAGTTACCAATTCACTGAATCAAGAAACTAGCACCAGCAGCAGCAGAACTGCAGCTCCCCTGGCGCAGTGAGGATTTCCATTGAAGGCGGGCAAGGTGGGGCCAGCAAGGACCCTGTCGGCCTTCCCCCACCCCATTTGTGGTGCAGCCCCTGACCCTCTGGAGGACGACCACACTCAGGAGAGAGCAACCCACCCACCTGCGATGCCCTGTGTGGGGAGACTCCTGAGCCCAGAAGCTGGAGAGGGATGCCAAAACCAGCCTGGAAAAGAAACTGCCCTCGATCTCCGAGCCCTTGTGAGGGAACTCACGGTGTGAACATCGTCCGTTTGCAAGTGGGTGACACTATCAGAAACTGACATAATGAGACGAGGGAAGACAGGACGCAAAGAAGCCTTGGCAAAAGCGCAGGGAGACGCTGCTTGGTGATAAAGAGGGTATTAGTGATGCAAGAGGAAACTCGGACATATTTCTGGCTCGAGATGCTGAACACAGCGCTCAAGTTTTCCCAAGGACGAGAAGAGCAGGGAGCGGGTGAAGGAGACGTGGATTATTACAGAAGCTTCTGCAAGATGAATTCAGGGAGAACGGCAAAACAAGTGAGGTGTTAAATAAATACTTCCTCAATGTGATCACGAGGGAGAACACTAAAATTAGGATGTCTGACAAGGGCTTTTTATCCAATCTGCCCGGGGTTTCTTCAGGGTTCCCGAGAGGGAGGTTGTCAGTAATCCGCTTGATATCATGGGCCACTGATGCAGAAATGGGAGCGTTTGAGCAAGGGGTGCCAGGCGAGCTGATGAGAGGGACATGGTCCAGCCTCAACGGGACCAGAATGCCCAGGGGCAGCCCTGTGCTCTTTGGGCCATTCCTGGAAGGTAGATCCTGCAGACACACTCCTCGTCAGAGGTTTACACATATGGGCTCCAGACTGGGCAGCCCAGCAGAGGAGTACCTGCTCTGTGATTTAGTAGATGAATGACCTGGGGCAACTCACTCCATTTTTCTGAGCCACAGCTTTCCCATCTGTAAAATGGGTTAACAGCCTTCATTGCAGGAGGCTGTCAAATGAGACAGTAAAAAAAAAAAAAGTCCAGTAAATCTTGACTGTTAGCATCTCCATTTCACAGAGAGGAAATTGAAGTCCAGAGTGATGAGCTGTCATTCGTAGGTATTTCTAACCTATGTTAGGCTTTTGCTGGGTGTGGCATTCCATGCCATACTTTTAGCATCATTTGATTGCTATGAGAACCTATGAGATAAATTGCCTGGGTTCAAATCCAGTCTAGACCTCTCCTTAGCTGTGTGACCTTGAGCATTCTATGTAACCTTTCTGTGCTTGTTTCCTCATCTATCAAAATGAGAATAATAACACTTGTTGTGTGGTTAAATGAGTTAATGCATAGAGGTCTGAGAACAGAACCTGGTCCAACCCCCTGCCCCGCCCCCAGAAAGAGTGAGCAAATTCCTTGAGGGCATGTAGCAGACCAGGGCAGAGCCTGTCTGACTGAAGTTCATGCTCCTCTGTCCTTGGCACTTGGGGACCAACTCTTCCAGGAAGTTCTCCGGCCCACCTGAACCACAGCAGGGGGCGGAGGCCAAGATGAGGTGCTTTGGACCCAGAAAAGCCTGGGGCTTAAGTCTGAGCTCCGCCCTTGCTTTGACCTTAGAGGGCTGTCTTGCCTCTCTGGTCTGGTCCCCTGTCTTTAAGGGGGAATCATCACTGCCCAGATTCCTCAGTCCATGACAGTACCCCTCATGACCGTCCACACTTTCCGGGGCTCCAGCCCAGTGCCCCATGGGGACAGTGACACTCCTTCAGCTGAGCTGTGCTGCCTTGTCCTTCCACAACTCCTTTGCCATCAGCCTGGCTCCACCCAACCCTCACCTGGGAGGTGCTTGGTTTGATCCCCAGGGGGCCGGGAGCGTACCAAGTCCCAGGGATGAGGGCTCCCTGGAGACGGTCTGCCTGCAGAAGAGGGAGCTGTCAGTTCTTTGAACGGTGAAATAATTGCAAGCGTGAATGTGGATTCTGTGCTGAACAACTGCAATTAGAAGCTGCCTTCTGTGGGGAACAACTGCTGCCTGACTGTAATCCCTGCATTGTGAGAAATCCCGAGCGAGTTCCTTCCTCCCACCACACTCACCCGTCTACACTGGCGCATCCTTGGTGCTCTTCCCGAAACTCACATCTCTTCCCACCTCTCTTTCGTCGGCTTCTCTCCTCCCCAGATAACATCCAAATGCTCCCCCAGGCCAGCAAGACCATGCACGTGGTCTGCCTCCCGCCCTCCTCACCATCCTCTTCCTCTATCCTCTACCCCGTCGGTCGTGAGCTCCAGCTGTACAGCCTTGCTCTCCAGCTGCTCACATGAACTGTCCCCTGGCTTGGAAAGCTCCTACACCTCCTTAAGGCCCAGGTCCAAACAACACCTCCTCTGGGAAGTCTTCCCTAATGCCCCACACTAGCCACAAAATCCCTGTAACATGCTCTTGTAGCATCATGCGCATTAGTCCCGTGGAGGCCCCCTAAAGCTTGTAATTTGTCATTTGCATGAGTTATCTGCATTATCTGCATAATTACAAAGCAGATGACTGCCTCTCTCACTGACCTCTGGGCCCCCTCCATGTCCCACAGATGGTTCTTCAGCACAGCCCCACGGCACACAGTAGGTACTCAATACATGCATGTTGAATGAATGAGCAGATAGTTCTGCAAATGGCTTATTCCTTCTACAGAGAGCAACTTGCTGTGTCTTCACTCTATTTCTTTTTTTATTTTTTTGAAGCGGAGTCTCATTCTGTTGCCTAGGCTGGAGTGCAATGGCACGCCCATGGCCACCACAGCCTCCACCTCCTGGGCTCAGGCAATCCTTCCACCCAGCCTTCCACATGGCTGGAACTACAGGTGTGCACCACCACACCAGCTAATTTTTTTGATTTATTGTAGAGACAAGGTCTCGCCATGTTGACCAGGCTGGTCTTGAACCCCGGGGCTCAGGCGATCCTCTAGCCTCTGCCTCCCAAAGTGCTGGGATTACAGACGTGAGTTACCGTGCCCAGCTCTTTGCCATATTTCTATTCCTCGTAGAACTGAGCACAGTCCCTAGCACATAGGATGTGTTCGATCTGAACTGGCAGGATTTTTAAACAGACTCATGCTTTAGCTTCTATTTTCCTTTTTTTGCCAGAAAAAAAGCAAACAGGAGTCCAAGGCAACCCTGCCCCCACTTCCCCCATCTGTCAAGTGTAGTCTAAAAAACGGTTGTTAACATGGGTATTTGCATTTACCTAGGAAGACAGACAACCCTTTCCAGCTCATTAAAAACCCATCCCAGCCCAGGCATGCTGACAGACTTCAGACCATCACAGCCTCCAGGCCTCCTCCTGTGAGGAGTCCAGAAAAAGGAAAACAGTTTCCCCTCTCCTGGCCTATCCCAGAGAATGCTCTGGCCTGTCCCCGTGGTCCCATAGAGTGGAAAGCGACAAGCCAGGACCTGTCATTTGAGGAATGGATCATCGAGACAGGTTACCCCATAAATGTAAGGCCATCTGGCCACAGCTTCCCATGTCTGAGTCACCCTTGGCTGGAATCCCACACATGTGCCATTAATTAAACCCAAGTATGGGGTCCCCCTTCTCCCCACCTCCATGAGCAAAGCCAGGACCATGTCAGGTGTCACAAAAAGTAGTGTCTCCATGCACAGACATGTGAAAGGTAAATCCTCCCAGGGTCAGGGTGCACCCAGTGGGAGCAGGCATCTCTCTGCCAGGCAGCCCCGACTTGGGGCTAAGGCTTGCCCAGCTGGCCATGAGGAGGGGGCGAAGTGGGGCATCTGCACAGCCAGCGGGGAGAGGCAGTGCGTCTCCCACTGCCTGAGAAGCTCAGTGAGCACTTACCCCACGGACAAGGTGCCAGGCTGAGCAGAGACCCCAGCAGTCGAGAGTGTTGATCCATCAGGCCCCGCAGCTGCTTTGGATCAGAGTGGATCCAGCCAGCCTGCACGCTCCAACCCAGAAAGGCCAGACTCCTCCACGCACAAGTTCCTCAGGCCCAATTCTCATCCTGCCATCCCTTGCTGAGGTCCTCGCTGCACCATCACTGCGCTAGGCCCTGAGTCGGGGACAGCTGGGAACGGAGGAAGCTGGGTCCCTACCCTCTTCGCTCAGGGCAGGGAGCTGAGCTGAGTGGGTAGTGACAGGGTTAACAGCAATGATCACATGACCAGTGCCGTGGAAGGACAAGTCCAGGAGCTATGAGATCTCACCTGGTGTTCCCAGTCGGGAAGGTCTCCCCAAAGAAAGATCCCAAGGACGCCAGGAGCTGCTAGAAGGAGGGGCGCTAGTAGCAATCTTGGCAAGGGGCAACACCAGCAGAGGCTCCAAGTTGGAACACAAGAGAGCAAACTGGGTCGCTGGGCGTGGCCAGTGGCAGGAAGAGCTGGAGAAACAGGTGGGCCAGAGGCATGGGGGTCTTAAAGGCCAGGCCAAGATAAGGACGACAGGCAGGGTGAAGCAAGGGCAGGGGTGAGTCTGAAAAGACTGCTGGGGGGCTTAGGGGTGCTGGTGAGTGGAAGGAACAAGGGAGGCCACAAGGGATTCCAGAATCGAGGATGCTGAATTGGCTGGGTATAGTGGTGAGTGCCTGTAGTTCTGGCTACTTGGAAGGCTAAGGGGGAAGGATTGCCTGAGCCCAGCAAGGCAAGGCTGCGACAGCCATGATTGTGCCCCTCCAGCCTGGGCGACAGAGGGAGACTCTGACACACACAAAAATAATAATTTAAGAAAAGGAGGCTGGGGAGGGGCATGGGGGGGGACAAGGGAAACATGTTCAGAAAGTAGGTTTCCTAGGACTGGGGAAGAGAGGGTGTGTGGGGCGTGAAGGAGGGAGGCAGGAATGACCCAGAGTTTCTGCATAAGCACCTCCCAAGGACCTCCAAAGGACCTACAGCCAGGCAGCTAGCTACTCATGTTGTTCCCTGTGCTGGGGGGTGGTGGTCCCCCAGAAGTCCAAGTGATCAGGGAAGATGGCAGGCCCCGTTTCAACCTTGCTGGGGAAAGGGTGTGGACATTTCATGCAGTCGGCCCTCTGGGATGGAGGGGCTGAAGAACCCGGCCCCTTGTAGCTGATTTATCTTCATTTAACCCTCATTTCCTCCAGGGTTCATCATCACACTTCGAAGAGGGGTTCATGAGGATTCCTTTAATTTCCACTGAGGACCTCGAAGGCCTCAGATTCAACAGCTGTCAGAACTAAACTAATAGAACCACAAGGCAGTCTATCTCCCCGCACCCCCGAGTCACCACGCCGGAATGTTTGCAGGAAGCACCTGATCTCCCAGGGGTTTCTCATGTTTTGAAGATGAGGATGCTTTCATTCCAGTCAATACATTTCTAAATGTCAGAACAGGGGTGGGGCTTTCCTGGCGGGGTTTGGGGCCCTAGCCCTTCTCAAGAGGCAGGGAGGATGAGGGAGCTCTTTCCCTCTCCTCCTTCCTTTTGCAAACACACACCCCTTGCAGCAAGTAAATCTCGGCTGCCAGAAAGAACAAAGGCCCGGGGGCCTGATGTCAAGTGAGGCTCATGAGTAGAAACCCTCCTCATCTGTTGGGATTTCCAAAACCCCAGAACCTCTCCCTAAACTGTCATTTTCAGCTGGGCGTGGTGGCTCACGCTTGTAATCCCAGCACTTTGGGAGTCCACGGCAGGAGGATCACTTGAGCCCAGCAGTTTGCAACTAGCCTGGGCAACATAGTGAGACCTCATCTCTACAAAAAGTCAAAAAATTAGCCAGGCATGGTGGCACACGCCTGTAGTCCCAGCTACTCAGGAGGCTGAAATGGAAGGATCCCCTGAGTCCAGGACATCGAGGCTGTGTTAGCTGTGATCATGTCATCGCACTCCAGCCTGGACAACAAAGACCTCAACTCAAAAAATAAAAAATAAAAATAAACTGTCATTTTCTTCTTAAATTTGACTTGGCCTCACCCCCAGCCCTGCTCTAACATGAGCTCCTTATATTAGGCTGAACTCTAGTCTCCAACAGTTGACAGTTTCTGACCTAAAGAAGAGCCATGTCATCAGCCTCTTGTTATCTATTCCCCTTGGTGGGGACCATCGACTTTCATTTTTTGCAGAAATACCAGAGTGTTTGATCATGGCATGCTGCTGTAGACCTCAATGGGGCTATGATGTCATGGACGGCATGGCAGAGCCTTTCTAAATTTTCAATGATGATTGATTCTTGACCACGGCTGGCCTCGGGGGACAGCAAACCTATGGCAACAGAACAGCAGCTAAAACCATTCTTGAGGCACTTTCCAGCACAAGGTGCCAAACTAGGCCTTGGAGAGCAGGATATTCATTCCAGGCAGGTACTCGTGATATAGACCCAAATAAGGCACGTTTCCCCTGCTAGAATTCCTCTTAGCGTCTCCGAGTAACAACGTGGAGGTGAGCCTACCCCCCCAAATAGGTCTGCGCTCCCTGACACCCCCCGTCAGAGGAAAGAACCTGATCCCACGGCAATGCTGTTCATCAGGGAACCAATGGGGCCTCAGAGGTTCCTTGTCACACCCCATGTCTGCTTGTTCTCAGATCCTTGCAAAATAATTACACTGCTTACTTCTCGAGGAGAACAGTTTGCATTAACTTGGGGAAATGTGTGATTTGATAAAGGCATCCTGTGCAGGGCTCCTAGGGATGTTAAGAGAGACAGCCCAGCCTGGAAAATGCCCTGACGGTATCTTGCATCACACAACCTGGAGGTGGGGGGAGGGGACTGAAGGGGGAACCTGGGGCGGGCGGAAGGGCCTCGCAGTGGGCTGTACTCAGAAATGACTCCCAATGGGTATTCACAACTTAACTCCCCTTTAATCTTGGCCCAAGTGCTGTAATAAGCCACTCTTAGAACTTAATAACTCCTCAGCATCCAATCAATAACAGCCCTGAAAAATCTCTTCCTAGTGTTTATTTAGTTCTATAGCACTCAGCCACTCCAGCTCCTTACTCCCTGAGATGTCCGAAGCTGAATTCCACTTCCTTGGGGAACATAGTCGCTTGCGGACATACCGGCCCAGGAGGTGAGCCTTCACACAGTGGGCTTTGATGGGGGCTTTCCATAATGGAAAAGCACAAAGGACCCAAGAGATAAATGACCAGGTGTGTGTGCTGGCTCCAAAACCAGCCTCAAATGGACTCTGGCACTTCTCCTAGTTCCTGTTAATGCAAAACCCCATCAGGATCTGGGGGGAGGGGTGGGACGCACGTCTTTATAGGACGCATCTGGAAAATGATCACTGTCTGGTTAAGCAACTTGCAGCACAGACAGATGGAAAAAAAATCAGTTCCTTTTTCGGTGGGGAGGAGGAGCCTCTTTGCTTTGGGTTTTTTTAACCACTCTTCTTGGTGGATAGGAACTCTGGAAATCAATAGAAACACAAATAGGGAGGGAGCAAAGGAGAAAAGGAAAAGGAATGTGACAAACGTCTTGACCGGACACCATGAGAATAAATTGCTGTAAATCCCCTAACCCCACTCCCAGTCACAGAAGCCATGCCCTCGCTTCAAAGTGCAAACACAGGCCGGCTCGGTGGCTCAGCCCGTAATCCCAGCATTTTGGGAGGCTGAGGTGAGTGGATTGCCTGAGCCCATGGGGTCAAGACCCACCCAGGCAACTTGGCGAGGCCTCATCTCTACAATAAATAAATTTTAAAAATTAGCCAGGCATGGTAGTACGCGCCTGTGGTTCTGGCTACTTGGAAGGCTGAGGTGGAAGGATCGCCAGAGCTCAGCAGGTAGAGGCTGCAGTGGCCAGGAGCGTGCCACTGCACTCCAGTCTGGGCGAAAGAGTGAGACTTCAACTCAAAACGAACAAACAAACAAACAAAACCAAAGTACAAACAAAACCAAAGTACAAACACAGATAACCCGTTTGCCATAAATTTCATACAATGCCAGCTTTTGATGTTATCGTTTTTTTTAAATGAGAGAAAATTTGGCATCCTGGCACCAGATTCCAGACCAAGAAGAGGCCACATCTTATGCCAAGGAGAGATGGATTTACCTTTTCTTTCTGTCTTGACAAGGAAGCAGTCAACCAAAATAGTTTCATCAAGGCCAATTGATTATTCAATAGTTAGGCCCACGCAATGTAGCACTCCTCCCTGACTCATGTGTCTCTGGAAGCTTTGTCTCTGAGATAGGTAGTTCCGTCCCTGGTTGGCCTGGGATGTGTGTCCACTCTCAGCAGGCAGGAATAGATGCCAGGGAGAGTGGTGTCAGAAGTTACCATTTTTCCAGAGACGCCTTGATGGCATTGGACCAGGAAGTTCACTTTTCTGAGCTCCTGGGATGTCAGTCTTAAATTGAGAAAAGGTGCGCCTGCCTGTCATAGAGCTTCTAGGAGGACCACCTGGTAGAGAGTACGCCAGGGGCGTGTTGACTCAGTCAATGACAATTCGGCTGCTGATAATAAAAATGATGATGATGAAGATGATGATTTCAAAGGTGAAAATGATGATCCTCACGGTCAATGATGTATTTTTCCTTAACTTCATCCAGTCCTCAATACCTGGTTTCTCGGAATTAAAATTAAGAAACAGATGATTCAGAGAGAGCCATTGAGGATGCTTTTACAGAAAAGGAAGCTTCATAATTGGGATGAAATATGTCCCTTTCATAAAGCAAAGGTGCTTCCATGATGACAAAATAATCCCAATGTGAAATCCCTCGGCAGAGGTTGTTACACCACAAGGTGAATGACCCCTGTTATCACAAAGCTATAAAGTATCCATTTGCTATCTGGCTTGCCAGGGTACAGGGCCAGATTCCATTCAGCACCATGTTTGCCGAGCAGCAGGATTGGAAAGGCCAGACACACCGTGGCACAGTGGTGGGGCGGCCACTGTCTCTAAGACTCACCTGGAGTTTTGAGATATTTCCCCTTCTGAAGCCAGCCCTTTCTTGCAAAATGAGAAAACAAAACGATGACTTCCAAATGTTTACTTAAAGCCTCCAGCTTTCCCTAAAATGAAACTCAGAGATGCACAGACTGAAATAAGGAGTGAGGGAAACACTGACACCCCACACAATGCATGTAGCCATTTTCTGACCTTGCAAAACAAAAGCAGCTATTGAGACGCAGCCAGACAGGCTTGCCTTCACAGGGGACTGGAGGCAAAAAGCCCTGAAGCAACATGGTCAGCTCTCTACTTTCCAGGCAAGTACAACCAGCATCATCAGGGTTGGGTCAAACTGTACAAGACCACGTCTCCTTCTGAGCCTCAGTTTCCTCACCTGGAAAAAATGAAACAGGTCATCTCGAGACCTCATGGGTTCCTGGTAGATACAAAAATTCTGCCATTCTAAGATTACAAATTTGCCTGTTGTACAAGTGACTTGCCTTCCACCAAAGCAACAGATTAAACACCTCGAGAGTTCATCAGAAGAACGCCACTGGGGCAAAATGAAGAAGCTGCAAAATAAACAAGATGGGGTTGGTGACGAGCCTGTTTCATAGAGAGGGGCCTTGAGAGGCCTGGCAGGGAAAAAGGAGGGTTACACACAGGGGCCAGAATTAGAGCCCAGGAAAACAGACCAACTCAGGCCCCTTCGGAGGAAGCGTAGAAGGATTCCGGGTGCATTTCCTGGGGCTGGAGCTCTCAACATCAGCCACGTCCAAGTCACCTGGCACTGATACTGCAATGCAGTCTCTCTGGCTCTGCCCCCGGTGATTTCCAGTCCTCATATTTGAAGGGGGCCCAGGAACCTGCATTTTAACACGCATCCAAACGTGATCAGGATACAAGAGGAAGTGGTCGAACAGCTCAGCTCAAAGCAGGGATGAGAAAGCCAAAGAGGAGCCACCTCTGGGGCCTTCAGCGCCCACCCCAGGCCGAGAGAAGGGTGGCCTCTCCAACAGCTTCCAAGGGAAGCCTGGCCAACACTTTCTCACACCTGATGCCTCTCTTCCTCTCTCACCACACCTCTACGCTGCCATTATGTCCTCCCAGTGTGACCCTCAGAATTCCCCCATTCCTTGTTATCTCCATCCCACCCCCTGGCCTGACCACTGTAGATGCAACCCCTAAATACCCTCCTTGCACTTCTCTTTGCCGCATATGGCCCTCTGTTCATGTGGTGGCCAGGGTACCCTTCATCAAGGACAGGTCATGACTTACAACCTCCACCTCACTCAGAGGACACGCCTTCCGTGGCCCCTACCACCATGACCTGTCTGGCCTCATCCCTGAGTTCTTCTGCCCTAGCTCATCCATTTCACACACATCCCCGGCACACCTTCTCCTTCCATACCCTCCCTCTTTCCCTGGATATGCACAGGGCACTTCCTCACCTCTTTTTTTTTTTCTGTTGATTTCAGGGGGGTATGTATGCGGGTGAGTTAGGTGGGCATATTGTGTGAGGGTGAGGTTTGGGCTTCTATTGAATCTGTCACCCAAATAGTAAGCATGGTACTGAATAGGCATATATTCCTTGCCCTCTCCCACACCCTCGGGAGTACCCAGTGTCTGTTTGACCCCATCTTTACGTGCATGTGTGCCCAGTGTCGAGCTCCCACTTGTAAGTGAGAACATGCCCTATTTGGTTTTCTGTTTCTGCAAGAATTTGCTCAAAATAGCAGCCACCGGCTGCATCCACATTGCTACAAAGGACATGATTTTGTCCTTTTTATGGCTGTATAGTATTCCACAGTATAAATGGACCACGTATTCTTTATACAGCCCACTGTGGATGGGCACCTGAGTTGGTTCCATAGCTTTGCTGTTGTGGCCAGGGCTGCAATACACATGCAAGTGCAGGTGTCTTTTTGGTGGAGTGATTTATTTTCCTTTGGATAGATACCCAGTAGTGGGATTGCTGGATTGAATGGTAATTCTATTTTCTATTTTCAGTTCTTAGAGAAATCTCCAAACTGCTTTCCAGGGGCTGGACTGTCTCACCCCACTTCTTCATGCCTTGGCTCAAACATCTCAAACAGGATCTGCCTGGCCCCCGTCATAAAGCTGCGAGCCCCACCCTTCAGGGCTCCTCTCTCTCTCCCCTGGTCAGTTTTCCCCATGGTGCTGTTTCACAATTATATTTCCCTCTGCACAGAACAATGATTCCCACTGTGGGTGACTTTGACCCCTGGGGCCGCTTAGCATTGCCTGGAGTGATTTGGTTGTCATGACAGTGGCGGGGATGCCGCTGCATCCAATGGGCAGAGACTTAGGATGCTGCTAGAATCCCACAATGCACAGAAAAGCCTCCTGTAACAAGTCATCTGGTCCAAAGTGTGAGCAGTACCAAGACTGGAAAACCGCGTTGTAGAGTATACGCTAATGGGGTTGGGGAATTTTTTTTTTTTTTTTTTTTTTTTTTACTTTATTTTGTTTTATTTTGTTTTTTTTTTTGAGTTGGAGTCTCACTCTTGCCCAGACTGGAGTGCAGTGGCCGCTCCCGGCCAACGCAGCCTCGACCTGCTGGGCTCCGGCGATCCTTCCACCTCAGCCTTCCTTCCACCTCAGCCTTCCAAGGAGCTGGAACTACAGGCGCGCGCTCCCACGCCCGTCTAATTTTTGATTATTGTAGAGATGAGGTCTCGCCAATTAGCCCAGGCGGGTCTTGAACCTGCGGGCTCAGGCAATCCACTCACCTCAGCCTCCCAAAGAACGGGATTACAGGCCGAGCCACCGAGCCCGGCTTTTTTTTTTTTTTTTTACTTTAAAACAGCACAAACGTGATATGAGGTCAGTAAAATTTGTTCTTCAAATTTTGAATTTTGATCTTTTTCTGAACTAGTAGTATGTGGTATGATGCCCCCCACCCCCCCAGAACTCTGGGCAGCAGCTGCCAACCACAGCTCTCAGTGGACCATGTAATCACAAGGGTAAACAACATATATTCTACATTGTACTGTGCTGCCCGATGATTTCTGTAAGCTAATTTAAGTGTTCTGAGCACGTTTAGGGTAAGGAAGGCTAAACTATGAGGTTCAGTATGTTAGGATTATTAAATGCATTTTAACTTATTTTAAAATTATGGTGAGTTTATCAGAAAGAAATCCCATCATAAATCAAAGAATATCTGTAGTTTTGTTGCTGTTTTGTTTACTTGAACATTTTTTCAAAATGTTTGTACCAAGAAATTTTTTAATAAGAAAGAATCTAATTCAAGTTTTTAAAGCAAAATGCAATGTGCTTATTGGCACAGTTTTGAATGATGGTTAATTTCTGAATTGGTGACAAATAGTTCTGTCTCATGTGCTCTAGTATTTCTTCAATTGCCAATGATATGATTGGAGAACACAAATGTGCCTAAATATTAATAATAACAGTTACTGCATATTCAGAGAGTGCATAATTTGGTAGAGCTTAATTGCAATATGGAATATATAACCATTTGTTTAGCTATGAAAACCAAATAATACCTATTCAGAGAAGCATTTAATTAGCTTGCTTGGCAGTGCTTTTAAAAGGAATCAGTGCCAGATGTGGACACAAAGGAGTGAAGCAGGAATTAAACTAAGGAAATTCTTGGCTACAGTAAATTCTTCATTTGTGCCTAAGGATATTTGCTTGCTGCGCTTTTAATATTTAATATGTATGTATTTTTTATCCTCCATATATTTTCTCACACTAGAAGCACTAATTTTGACAAAAATACTGCATCTTAGAAAAAAAGTATATGTATATATGTATATATATGTTTGTAGATAGTTTATCACATGTGAAATAATGATATACTCATGGAATAAGGTCAAACAATGCATAACAAACTTTAATTTGTAATGTTTATGTGTCAATTCAATTATTTCTTTTGGATTATATATCTTAAACATTTTGAGGAGAAATTCAATGTTTAAACTTATTGCTAATTTGACTTATACAAATTTATCTGAATTTTTATTTATGATATTATGTGGATCTGCATAAATTAAATTGCAAATATATATTTTCTTGGTCACAAAATACTCAAGCATATATTTATACAATATAGCTATGGTAAAATGTGATTAGCTACAGAAGCCATAATGTTATACAGTTGTAAATTTAATGAATGATCCTATTCAATACATTAAAAGATATGAGATGGTAATATTTTATAAATGAATATTTAGTTATTTGTATTATTTTAGAAATTCAAAATAAATGATTCAATTAAAAATCTATTCACATAATTACCAAATTTTAACACAAATACTTAAAATGGTACAATGGTTTTCATACCTGGACATCTTTGAGAAATGTAAGCTTTCTATAGCTCTCAACAACTACTGAATCACAGTCTTTGAAGGTAGGCCTCTAAAATATGTATATTTGTACATCACCAGATGATTGTTTTTTGTAAACTACATCATGATGAGCATATTTTCTGTTGAATATGTTTATTGACGCATATTTTGATACCTTTAATATACTCCAAATCTTTGTTCTTAGTATCAGACAATTTCATGCTTTATAAATGCCTTCAGATTTCTTTAAGAGCCTTTACTTTTCTAGATGTAAAAATAAATAAATAGAAGTCACAAATAATAACTCTAACACTGAAAAAAGTAAATGAATGTATATTGTATTTTAATGAATTTTCATTTAGGCAAAGTGTATGTATGTGTGTGTTTGTTCTTTAGATTTTTCTATCCACTAAAAGAAATTTTTTACAAATCATCAGTGGTTGCATTAAGACCTCATTTTATTATTTATATTCTGTTGTATAATCATGTGAAATTGGCATCAACTTGTAGCACAAAAATTAAATAATTGTACTGTTAGAGTTGTATTTTTTTTTTTTTTGTTAAAATCAATTTATTTTTGACATGTTTAAAAGCCAGCAGATGCATTAGGCTTCTAAAATGACTTAACTATTACTTTGAAATTAGCTACAATACTTTTAATAAAAAGGTTCAAAATATACTTGTATAATTTAAAAATAAAATGGTAGCATGACTCATTTTGTTCAGGGTAGTAGAAATAAGGTGCATTTGAGTTGAAAATCCCATGCACGGTTATAACAAGCCACTTTAGGAGTATCAGTATCTCTGAGTATCAGATGTTCTTATGCCTGGATTATTTTGGATCAGATCTTCCCATTAACATAAGGAAAGTCTTGTATCATTTTATGAACTTCCTATTAGAAATATTATATTTTGTTGTTGACTTGCTGAGTCAATCAAAATATGTGATGCTACTAATATTTGTTACTGTAATTATATGCAAGATCTAATTGCAAATTAAAATACTATTTAATTTGATATCTTATAGTTTTTTAATTTTAAAATTGGGAATTATTGAAGGGAGTACTGATGTTTTATGAGTATGAAAAGATGTCATCAATGGCTGAGAAAAGTACCCCACAGTCCCCATTATCTGTAGCCTACCACAATCTCATTCTTCTATTCTGTAGCAAGGACATAGAAAAGTTTAGAGTCAGAAGTTTACATCCTTACTAAATATAATATAGATTTTTTCTTTTGAAATTTCATGAAACAAATACAGTGAGAATATATGAGAAAATCAAATAGGTGGCAGAATTGCAACTCTAAGCATTTGTCTGCTATGAGATATTGAATGTCAATGGTTTTATCTGCATAGTATTGACTTAGTAAAATTTTTACTTCAAATTTTATTTCTCATATTAATTTGACTAATAATACATTTCTAGTATGACTAGGCACATTTCTCATATGAAAGACATCATAAATTAATACATTATTTTAACTTAAAATTGTATAATTATGTAATTAATAATAGTTTCCTATTTATTGCATATACCACATATGAGGCAAATGATTCATGTTCTCGTTTCCTTTATAACCAATATCAGCTACTGTGCCCACAATTATAAGTACTTCCAGTGGTTCAGAGTACGTTGATTCTTATGAAGGTCACCCCCTGTTGTTACACTTGTGATTATGCTACCTTATATGGCAAAAAAGTACTATGCAAATATAATTAAAGTTACTAATTGTAACCTTAATCTCATCTCGCTTCACCTTAAATCTCATCTCATCTTAAAATAATGTGTAATACAAATAATGAAGCACTCTCCCTCAACCCCTGCTTCCCCCATGACCCAAGAGTTGACTGTCTTAGAAGGAACATTAATTGAAGGAGTAATTACCTGCTTGCCTCTTAAAATTGGCCCACTTTTGCTAAAAGATGTTTCTGTCCTAGTTGTTAGCCTAGAAACTATCTCTTTTTCTATTATTGGAATAGACCTCAGTCAAAAGGAAACCTCATACACTATTGGCAAGTGCCACCTGGTGGGAATCAGTTAACTTTCTGATACAGCTGCAAGTGGTAAATACACCATAGTATTGACTATGCAAGAAATTAAAGAAAAACACAATTGCTGTCTGATATCCTCAATGAACACAAATACAAAAATCCTCAACAAAATACTAGCAAATCAAATTCAACAGCACATGGGAAGCATCATACACCATGATCAGGCAAAATTTATTCCTAGGATGAAGGATGGTTCAACACATACAAATCATCATTTGAATGATACCCAATGGACAATCGTACCCCATATGGCTTGCCACAGATGGCCTCTGACTTTAACTTATACTCTGTTTTTGTGCTTCTTTGCTACCTGAGAAAGAAGTTCCTATCCATAACATTCTCAACTACACATCTATTGTCATGCCACCCAGGGCCTACATTACTTATTGGCTGCTAAAGCACTTGGTAATGCATCTTGTTACATGTTGGTAGCTAATAACAAGTTTGATAGTCACCTTAGGGGCCATAATATCACTCATCTAAAAAACAGATAAAACAAGTCAAAACCTTATTTTCTCTTCCATTATTCTGACGCCCCCCACCCAAATGAGCAGACTGACTACAAATAATCTTTGAAATCCTGGTTTGTTTCCTAATAGGACTCTGGGTCCTGGAGATGCTTTATGGTTGGCTCCAAATTAAAATCTTACAAAATAACATAAAATTTAGATTTTCAAACAAGCGACGGTCAAGTGATGGATTTTTATGTAAATGAGCCAAAAATAGAATATTTGGTCTTTAGGTCATTAATTTCTTTACTGCAGACTGAGACCCATTAGCTCAAAAGCTTGCTGACATCAAATTTAACTGCTTTTACACATCCAATTATTTAAAATAGTCAAAACAAGAGAATTTTTAGTCACTTAGAGTCTACTTACTTTGTATACCTCACAAAACCTTACTCAACAGCTGTTACCTATAAATAAGAGAGGGTCTTGCAATTATAAGGTCCCAGACCACTAAGGTTTCTAACCCCAAACTCTCTGTCATACTACTAAGTAGCATTACCTAGACTCTTCCAGAAGTTCCTTCGCTCTCTTCTGAGTAGTGACTTCCATTCCATAAGCTCCCGAAACAGCTCAATCTGTGAAGGATAATGCCTCTCATGCAACCCTGTTCTAATGTCACATATAAAGCTTGTTGTATGTTACTGCTTCTTTTGGTTCTATCTTTGTTGTTGTTGTTGATCAACCCAAAATCTCTCTGGCCTCTACAGAAGGAGATTATTCTGGATAATCTTGGTGGGTCCAATGTAATCACATGAGCTCTTAAGACCAGAACTTTCTCCCAGTTGATGGCAAAAGAGGAAGCCAAAGAGATGTTGAAGGCAGCAAAGTTGGAGCGATTTGAAACAAGAGAAGGCTTTTTGAACAGTCATTTTTGGCTTTGAAGATAGATGATACTACAAGTTAAGAAATGAAGATAGTTGTTAGAAGATGAGAATGACCTTTGGCTGACAAATTGCAAAAAAAAAAAAAAAAAAGGAAATGTTTGTCTTATAACTGTAGAGAACTGACAATGTTAATGAGCTTCCAGAACTACCAATTAAGAGCCCAGGCTAGACAGCATCTTTATTTTGTTCTCGTGAGACCATAAGTAGAATACTCTCACGAGATAATTAATAGACATTCCTTTAACCTGGTAAATTTGTGGTAAACAGTTACAGAATAGAAAATTATTCTCTCCCTGCCTAATTCTTCAACTCTCTATTAAATCTCTATTTTTACATGGCCAATTCCAAAAATGGTTAAAATCAACACTTTAGACTACTCCTTACCTGCACTTAATAGCTGGTCAAGGCTGAAGAAAATAACTTATTTATTGTGATTGATCTGACTTAACATTCCTGATCACAAACCCTCAGTATTGCCAAGATAATCTGGTAAGTCTTATCGTCTTTGCCTTATCGCCTAGTAGGCTTATCTTCTATTTCTGTGAGACCTGTATTTCACAATTCTGCTTCCCCCTCAAATAACTTATATTGTATTATTTTCCTTATTATTTATTAAAGTTGTTGATTTTAATATAACTGAAAAAATAAAAACGTCGAAAAATTTTAACTATTCCATATCCAAATCTGCTATTTATTCTACAGATTTTCCTATGTATTGTGGTTTCCTCACCCTTACAAAGCACCCCTGCTCTGACTAGTCTAATCAATTCACTTTTACAATTATCATTCCTCATTATCTACTCAATGACTTTAGTCCTGCAACTATCTCCTAATTTTCCATCTTAATCAAGTATTTTCTGTTCATTGGATCCTTCTCAGTAGCATTCACACATACTGTAGTATTTCCTATAATATACAAAACCTTCCTTGACTTGGTATCTTGAACCTGCAGTACCAGATTAACTTCTAAATGCATCATTCCATGAAGTCAATTATACTCACTGACTTTACTTCCTTGCCTTCCACTACCTCTCACTCCTTTCCAGAAACACTTTGATTCCATTCCAAAGAAAATTGTCAAGTAAAATGAATAATCTATTTTGTGAAACTTATACATCACTGTAAAAGTAGTATCTTAAGCAACCTCTCAGCAGCATTTAACACTAGATCACTTCATTCTTCTTAAATATGTTTTTTTATTTGGTTTCCAGAATACCATATATTCCTTAGTTACGGCTATTTCATTAGTTATTCTGTTTCCTTTATTGATATTTGTTTTATTTCTTATTTCAGCTTGTTCATTTGCACTAAAACTTGTTCTGAGGACACTTTTTTCACCATCTATTATAATACTTACATGAGAGGTGACAGACAGCAATTTACTACACGAGATCTGGTGTCTTGATTGAGATTCAAGCTTGATCATTTTTTAACAGGTGACACTAAACAGGATATTTAATTTCTCTGTGTGTAATTTTAAAAAAATATCTTAAGTGAAGCCAGAAGTAGTGTCTATTTCTTAGGCTTGTAGTTTGAAATAAGTGAGTGTACCTAGAGCTCAGAGCATGTTACCTATTTTTATTAAGATATTTTCTGTTGTCAAAATGCTACTCATTAATATACTAAAAATGCCAAAATTTCTTTCTCCAGTATGAACTTCATTCCTTGACCTCCCATCTAACATAACTAACTTATTTATTTGGTATCTCAAATTCAGCATTTCTAAAAAAAAATTAACCTTTAAAAAAAAAATTTTACTTTAAACTATGTCAACTCTTCTCTTAGTATTTTCTTACCTTATTAAATAGCACTGCCAGTTGTTCTGGTAAAAACAAACAAACAAACAAAAATATTTATTTTTGTAATGAATCCTGTCTATCTGTTGTCTTAGGGCATGAAGGTGTAAAGAATCTACCACCTTAGGGCATTAAAAATAAGCTCAAATTCTGCAGGAAGTTCTTCATTGACATTACATACTATACAGACAGTGGGGTCGGCTGAAACATATAATGGCGATAATTCTACTAGCTCTGCTTTCCAGAAAAGACAATGTGAAGATAAGGAATAAATGAGAGATAAAAAAATTTATAACCTATTATTTTATCAACCCTGAACGGTGAAAGCAGTTAAACTAGAAATTGAGAAAGTATATGTTTTGATCATGTTGCTCTTTGGAAACTTAAGCTCTTACTAGGTCTCAAGGTCTACGCCAAAGTTTTCCACAAAGCTCTTGGCTGACATTCACATGCTTCAACACTAAACCTTTCCCTGATAAGAAAAAACATTCACTTGGCACTCAGTACCCACCCCATCTGCTCCTACCATTTCCAGCTGCTTCCCTTATGGTCCATAGATGGAGAAGAGGCATAAAGGTCTAATTTAACTGAAATGAGAGTGGTATCTCCTCCCTGGGCATGCTGCCTCTATTACATAATGGATTTAAATTTCTGACTGAAAACCTGTGGAATTTTGATTAATTCTTTCCTGGTTATTGACACTCCAAGGCTATGGACCTTAAATCAGATTTGCATAGGGGAAACACAGTGAGTGTATGAAAAAATGGAGGGGTCTTAGAGGTCACTCTATTAAATTTTGTTTCCTTTCACATTATTAAATATCTAGTATGAGAAAAGAAGATATTTATCAATCTTGATTATTTACCCCCACATTCACATATTACAGACAATTATTCAATGAACAATCATACACTACTGAGAATATTTAAGGAACTATTATTCACAACTTTATGTGTTTATTCAGATCATTTTTAAAAAACTGTTTTAGGGAAATTGGAGGTTTTCTGGTGGCAAGTGGATGAATGATTAACAAGGAAGTATGAAACACTTCAGGAGAGCTGTGGAGTTTTTTGTAACTTTGAATTATTTTTGCATTTTCAGAGTTTTTCACTGTCAATATAAGCATGAAGGACAAAGATACCAGGAGAGAACAGAAGGCAAAGGTGAAGACTTGTGGAGATTTTTAATTATTCTAAATTTCCCTTGGCAGTATTGATATGGCTTGTCTTACTCAACACACAATTGGCTTGTCTTACTCAACACACATTTGCCATTTAGCTCTTCACTAGCCTTGGTCATTCATTTTGCCCTCTGAACTATGGGATTAATCAGGGGCAATGTGACAAAAGCTAAAAAGCAGTCAGTGTGACCCTATGTAATAAAGACGATTAACAACACAACCAAGAATACTGTCTGAAGTATTACTGTCTAAAGTATTCTAATACCTAGAAAAGCACATAACAGAGCTGGGTTATGTGACATGTCAGGCGTAGTTATTACAAGCCTGTAAGTAGTGTAGGTGGTAATATCCAGGACTCCACAGCAATTCCTCAGGGTCCAAGTCTCTCACTGGCTTTATACGTGGCTTAAATCATACAATTATTACGGTGTTTTCTTGCTAACATTTTCCTTTTTTCTCTTTTTAAAAATATTTTATTGATCTTTATTTTTATTTTAATAGTATGGGGTATAATTCAGGATTAGGTATCATATAGGGAAAGTTTAGGCCTCCCTTTGGACCCCACTTTGCCTGGTTTGAGATCAGGTACTCTTTTTTTTTTTTTTTTTTTGAGTTGGAGTCTCACTGTCACCCAGACTGGAGTGCAGTGGCCGCTCCCGGCCACCACAGCCTCGACCTGCTGGGCTCGGGCGATCCTTCCACCTCAGCCTTCCGAGTAGCCAGAATTACAGGCACGCGTTACCACGCCCAACTGGTTTTTTAAATTTATTGTAGAGATGAGGTCTCGCCAAGTTGCCCAGGCGGGTCTCGAACCCGCGGGCTCAGGCAATCCACTCACCTCAGCCTCCCAAAGGCGCGGGATTACAGGCTGAGCCACCGAGCCCGGCGAGATCAGGTACTCGTATTGATGTTATGTACCCCATCTCTCCTGGAAGTTTCCAGCTACTGCCAATCGCTTTCTTATAGTTTTATGGTAAATCTTCAGGGTTCGCTTATGAGTGAGAACACATGGTATTCATTTCTTTGTTTCTGTGATAGATTACTGAGTATTACAGACTCTAAATTCAAGTTGCTGCAAAGTCCATATATTTGTCCTACTTTATGGCTGTGTACTATTCCATCATGTATATGTATCACATTTTTAAAATCCAGTGTAGTTTCAAAGGGCAGCATGGTTGGTTCCATGTTTTTTGCTATTGTGAATAGTGCTGCAATAAACATGCGTGTGCAGGTATCTTTGTGGTAGAATGATTTGCGTTCCTATGGGTATATTCCCAGTAGGGTGATTGTTGGGTCACATGGAAGGCCAATTTCTAGTTATTTTAGAAATTGCCACACTGTTTACCATAGAGGTTGAACAAGTTTTCATTCCCATCAGCTGTGTAGAACAAAAAAATAAAGCTATATTTTGGAAAAGATAAACAAGATTGATGGACCCCTAGCCAGAATGACCAAGAAAAAGAAAGAGAAAACCTAATCAAACACAACCAGAAACACAAAAGAGCAAATCACATCTGAACGTGAAGTAATACAAAAGATTATCCAAGATTACTATACACATGTGTATGGAAACAAACTCGATAACCTGAACGAAATGGTGGACTTTCTGACATCACACAGCCTCCCATGATTGAAACAAGAAGACCTTGAGATACTAAATACACCAATAACATCCCAAGAAATTGACTCCATAATAAGAAAATTCCTACAAAAAAAAGTCCTGGATCTGATGGCTTTCCAGTGGAATTCAACAAAACATACAAGGAGGAGCTGATATAAATCCTATTGAAAGTATTCCAGGCAATTGATAAATAATTTTATGAAACTAATATCACACTGATACTCAAACCGGGTGAAGATCCAACAAAAAAAAGGGAACTACAGGCCAATATCCCTGATGAACACAGATACAAAAATTCTCAACAATATTCTACCAAATCGGATCCAACAACACATCTCAAAAATCATCCACTATGACAAAGTAGGCTGTATCCCCAGGATGCAGGGCTGGTTCAACATCCTCAAGAATGTAAATGTAATTAAATACATCAACAGATGCAAAAATAAGAATCATGTGATTATATTATTTGGTGCAGAAAAAGTTTTTTTTTAATTTTATGTTTCTTTATTTTAAATTTTATTACTTTTTTATTTTAAATATGTGGGGTACAATTCAGGGTTAGGTATACAAATGTTCATTATGCATGTACCCTTGTTGATGAGGTGTGCCCCCCCCACCACAGGAGATTCCCACTACTTTTGAGAAGATTCAGCATCCCTTCTTGATAAAAATCCTTGAACACCTAGTCATAGAAGGAACATATATCAAAATAGTGAGCACCAACTACGATAAACTGATAGCCAACATATTGCTAAATGGACAGAAACTGGAAGCATTTCCCCTGAAAACCAAAACAAGACAAGGCTGCCCACTCTCACCCCTGCCATTCAACATTGTATTGGAAGTCCTAACTAGAGCAATCAGACAAGAGAAGGAAATCAGGGCTATCCAAATAGGAAAAGTTAAGTTATCTCTCTTTGCTGATGATATGATCCTATACCTCAAAAATCCAAGAGAACCTGGTCAAAACCTCCTTGCATTGATAAAGGACTTTGGCAAAGTCTCGAGGTACAGAATAAGTGTGAAAAAGACAGTCGCATTCTTATACACCACCAACAAACAGGCAGAGAATCAAATAAAAAGCACAATTCCTTTCACAATAGCCATAAAAAAATGAAATACCTCGGCTAACATTTTCTAATATAACTTATCTCTGAAAGAAGTATCACATCAATTCAGGAATGTCTGAATGTGGATGATACCCAGACTGTCAGATGAATCCCGAGATGTGAGAAAGGGAGGATGCCACATGTGGAATATAGATACCTCGCACTAAGTGAAGTGTTAGTGATGGAAAACTCACTTCCCAAGTTTTTAGCCCTTGTAACTGAAAATGGAACTATAGCCACATAAGACACTTTCAGATATTTTTATACTATTACTTTGAAAGCCTCCTTCTGTATCATATCAGAAATGTACATTTACATTCACAATAAATTCACTTTATCTCCAAATATGAGTTGTGATGCTATTGATTAGTTTGTATAACATGGCATTTTATAAATACAAATATGCTATGATTTGTCAATCTTTCTATGTCTAGGCCTTGAACATTTTCAGAAGTCCCAGAAAACCTGTAGGACTTAAGCTCTGCCTGCAGCCTCTAACTGTTAAACCAAGCATCTATGTATGGGACGTTGTGTTTATTCAGAACTACTTGGGGGAGCTTTTGGATAACATTCCATGCCTTAGCCATATATATATATATATATATATATATATATATATATATATATATATATATTTGTCAAATGATTTTACCCAACTCTCATTTATTATGAAATATTTTTCTTTTGTTTAAAAAAAAAATCACATAATTATTCCCAAAGCTTAGTTTCCCTTCTTTTCTTTACTCACACATCATATAGAGCTGTTGACTTTGGAACTGATCTAAGAATAAGGCAAAGACAATTACTGAGAGATGAGTTTATGAGTCAATGACTGAGTAGCTCAATTATCCTGGAAATTATGTAGTAATTATATCTAAAATTTTTATTTGAAAACTTTCAGTTCTCTTTAAATGTACTTTCTTAATATTTTCTTAAATGTCTTTTTTAACATTAAAAAGAGTTATTCATGCTTCAGAAATAATGTTTTTAAAAATGTAGACTCCATAGTGATTTGGGGTTAGAGTAACAAAAGGCAAACTTTTTTTTTTTTTTGAGTTGGGGTCTCACTCTGTGGCTCAGACTGGAGTGCAGTGGCCACTCCCGGCCACCGCAGCCTCGACCTGCCGGGCTCCGGGGATCCTTCCACCTCAGCCTTCCAAGTAGCTGGAACTACAGGCGCGCGCTACCACACCCGGCTAATTTTTTGATTTATTGTAGAGATGAGGTCTCACCGAGTTGCCCAGACGGGTCTCGAACACTCGGGCTCAGGCAATCCACTCATTTCAGCCTCCCAAGGCGCGGGATTACAGGCTGAGCCACCGAGCCCAGCTAAAAGCAAACATTTTTGATGGGACAATATATGGCTACAAGAGTGATTCTTGGACCACCATTTTCCTCTGGGACTGTAAGGTTATTGTATGAAGAAAAATGAGTTTAAATATGTTTTATTTCATTTCCTGCCATGTCAAGTGCACCAAAAGCAAAGCAAAGAATCAAATTTGTACACTTTTAAAAATTATTTTTAAAATTTATTTTGAAGATGTAGGGTACAATTCAGGGTTAGGTATACAAATGTTCATTATGCAGGTACCCTTGTTGATGAGATGTGTCCCTCCTTTCCCTGGCAGTTTTCCTCAGCTGCCAATCCCACCCCAACCCCCACCCCAACCGTTTACCCCAACTGACAATCCCTTTCTTATAGTATTATGATAGTTGTTCAAGGTCCACTGATTAGTGAGATCATATGGTACTCTGTTATTTGTTTCTGTGATAGATCACTGAATACGATAGACTTTAAATCCATTCAAGTTGCTCCAAAGTCCACGTTTGTCCTTCTTTATGGCTGCATAATATTCCATTGTGATTATGTACCACATTTTTTTATCCAGTCCAGCTTCGATGGGCAGCATGGTTGGTTCCATGTTTTTGGTATTGTGAATAGAGCTGCAACAAACATGCGTGTGCAGGTATCTTTTTTGTAGAATGATTTTAGTTTCTCTGGGTATATTCCCAATAGGGGAACTGCTGGGTCATATGGAAGGTCAGTTTCTTGTTCTTTCAGATATCTCCACACTGTCTTCCAGAGAGATTGCACTAGTTTACATTCCCACCATTACTTTTTCTCCACATTCTTGCCAGCGACTGTTGTTTGTTTTATTAATTATTAATGATGGCCATTCTTACTGGGGTTAGGTTCTATCTCAATGTGGTTTTGATTTGCATTTCTCTGATGATGAATGAGGCTGAGCACCTTTTCATGTGTCTGTTAGCTGCCTGTATATCTTCTTGAGAAGTGTCTATTCATGTCTTTTGTCCACTTTTTAATGGGGCTGTTTGGGTTTTTTTCCTTTCGGTGCATCTGAGTTCCTTGTAGATCCTGGATGTTAGGCCTTTGTCAGATTTACAGTTGGCAAATATTTTTTTCCCATTGTGTGGTTTGTCTCCCTGCTCTCTTGATGGTTTCTTTTGCTTTGCAAAAGCTCATTAATTTGATGAGGTCCTACTTGTCTATCATATTCTTAAGGTGTGGGCATTTAGGATTCTAAACAGGAATTGGTTGCCAGTTCCAATTTCCAAAAGGGTGTCTCCTGCATTTTCTAAGATTCTTATTGGCTGATGTTTATGTTTAAGTGTTTGATCCATTTAGAGTTAATTTTTGTGTATGGTAATAGGCAGGGGTCTTGCTTCAATCCTCTGTAGGTGATCAGGTTTCCCAGCACCATTTACTGAATAGGTCTCTTCTCCCCAATGGTTGTTGTTGGAGGCTTTGTCATAGATGAGTTGGTTGAGAAATTGAGGCTTCTCTATCCTGTTCCATTGGTCTATATGTTGTACTCTTTTATAATCTTCATTTTACAGATATGAAATGACTTAATAAACTGTGCTAGTATAATATATAAAATATGAAACAATAAAGTTCATGAGTAGCATAAATAAATGTGTTATCTTTCTCAATTTATACACACTGTAAATTTAGTTCTGTTAGAGAACATCCCGGGGTAAATATAAAGAGGTTTAGAGCTCACTGGTCATTGGTTCATCTGCTCCAAGGCTGAAGGGTATCAATTTATCTACAACCTCAGTATAACTTAATGGGAAACTGACATTAGATATAGTTAAGAATTACATGAACTTTCATGATGCATGTGATAAAAATATATCAAAATAATGACTTTTTAAAACAAACTCATAATATACCATTTGATTGCTTAATTTATGTATGTAAGTTAAATAAAATCAGTCATGAATGAAGAAGAAATCAGTATGGCTGACAACCAAGTAAACACCGTTTGCCTAAAAACTGTAAATTCTGTTACAATTGTAGACTAATATGCCAAGAAATGTGTGACACACATTCTGACTTTACCAATCTAACCTTGTATTTCTTTATAAAGTAATTTATTTACACATGTTACAGAAGATTCATAAATGAAAACTGTGCATATTCAACTTAATATATACAACATTACCTGGGATCTTGTTAAAATGCAGAATCTGATTCAGCGAATCTGGGGTAAGACCCAAAATTTTGCATTTTTGACAAATTTCAAGGTGATGCTGATGCTACTGCTCTGGGAACCTAGTTTTTTTGTTTGTTTGTTTGTTTGTTTTTTTGAGTTGGAGTCTCACTCTGTCGCCCAGACTGGAGTGCAGTGGCCGCTCCCGGCCACCGCAGCCTCGACCTGCTGGGCTCCGGCGATCCTTCCGCCTCAGCCTTCCAAGTAGCTGGAACTACAGGCG
>CAUYQG010025170.1:0-17390 GCA_963574415.1 Tarsius wallacei | reverse complement strand
TTGCTGCGAAATCCATGATTTTGCTCTTTTTTATGGCTGCGTAGTATTCCATCGTGTACATGTACCACATTTTTTTAATCCAGTCCTCTTTTGATGGACAACATGGTTGCTTCCAGGTTCTTGCTATTGTGAACAATGCTGTGATAAACATACGTGTGCAGGTATCTTTTTATAGAGTGATTTGAGTTCTTCAGGGTATATTCCCAGTAGGGGGATTGCAGGGTCATATGGGAGATTGATATTTAGGGCTTTTAGAAATTGCCATACTGTTTTCCACAGAGGTTGCACTAGTTTACACTCCCACCAACAGTGTAGGAGTGTTCCCTTTTCGCCACACCCTCTCCAGCAATTATTATTTTTTGAGTTATTGATAATTGCCATTCTGACTAGAGTTAGGTGGTATCTCAGAGTGGTTTTGATTTGCATCTCCCTGATGATTAGTGAGGTAGAATTTCAAC
Organism: Tarsius wallacei; assembly: GCA_963574415.1. NCBI lineage: Eukaryota > Metazoa > Chordata > Mammalia > Primates > Tarsiidae > Tarsius > Tarsius wallacei. Next base: position 16,932 of record CAUYQG010025170.1, on the reverse strand, counting down.
ATATGAATTGGGAGGCACAGACATCTAGAATCTATTGCCCTGATATGCTGATGCATTGTGAACTGAACAGTGATAGAAATCCATTACAAGGGAAACTCTAGAATAAATAACACAGAAAAATGAGTTCTACCTATCTCAATCATATGGAAAATAAACAGTAGTAGAACAATACACAGTTTACCTGAGTTTTATTCCCCATATTAGAAAAGCAGAGAAGCAGGTGCGTGTAAATAATCGTTACCAGAAAATGCAAATAACTGTTCAAAGAAAGCACAGACTATTAGATTAAAGTATAGGTAATAGAAACACTTATCAATTCCTATACCATTTCTGCCTTCTGCTAGAAATATTATTTTTAGGACAGTCTTCCCTGAAGCCATTCTTCTAATACTCATAGCAAAATCCATATTTAAAAAATACACCTTGAAACTGTCCTAAATTCTGCAATACTTAATCAATTTTATCTCAAGCAGACAGTTTTGGAATGTGGTGAAAATAGAGGTAAAAAGAAAAAAACACACACAACCAAAAGCAAAGAAAATAAAGTCATGGGCCTGCAGTGGTCTGAACAAATTGAGACATATTCTCTTTTCTCAATTTCAATCTCTTCCTCCCATTTTTCTCATAGAATCAGAAAACTTATTCTACGCTTCTGCTGTGGCCTAAATGTCTATTGTCTCCCCTGAATTCATATGTGGAACCCTAACCCCCAAAGTGAAAGTATTAAGAGGTAGGCCTTTGGAAGGTGATCGGGTCCTCAGTGGGATCGGTGTCCCTATCAAGCGGCCTGAGGGAGCTTGCTTGCCCCCCTGCCACGCAGGGACACAGCCAGAGGTCACCATCTGTGAGAAGCAGGCCCTCGTTGGTGACTAGATTTGCCTTTGCTTTGGACTTCCCAGCGAACTGTGAGAAATACACTTCTGCTGTTGATAAGCCACCCAATCTATGTTTTTTTTTTTAAATAGCGGCCCAAGTGGACTAAGACAACCTCTAATGCTTAATCCTTCAATACTATACTTGTATTCTCTCACTCTGCATCAGTATCTGTTAAAAAGCCTCTGTCTGATAGTAGATTGATTGTCTTATATTTCAACATTGAAATGTGATTCTCAAAAGAGAGAGAGAGAGAGAGAGATGTGAGCTAAGCCACGCATTTAGGACATTAGCAAGGGAACAATACCACACACTTCCTTGCTCAGTGGTGTCACCTTTGTGCCTTGTGTCTCCCTGACATCACACAGGAGGCTGAGGCCTGGCCTCCTATGGGCTTGCCAGGTGGTCTGTTAACATGGTGATGTCTATTCATGTCTTTTGCCCACTTTTTAATGGGGCGGTTTGTTTTTTCCCTTCAGTGTTTCAGTTCCTTGTAGATCCTAGGTGTTAGGCCTTTGTCAGATATACAGTTGGCAGATATTTTTCTCCCATTCTATGGGCTGTCTCCCTGCTCTCTTGATGGTTTCTTTTGCTTTGCAGAAGCTCATTAATTTGATGAGGTCCCATTTGTCTATCTTATTTCATAAGGTATTGGCCTTTAGGTTCTGAGTAGGAATTGGTTCCCAGTTTCAATTTCGATAAGAGTGTCTCCTGCATTTTCTAAGATTCTTATAGTTTGAGGTTTTATGTTTGATATACGGGCAGCCAACAGACACATGAAAAAGTGCTCAGCCTCACTCATCATCAGAGAAATGCAAATCAAAACCACACTGAGATACCACCTAGCCCCAGTGAGAATGGCCATCATTAATAAAACAAACAACAGATGCTGGCGAGGATGTGGAGAAAAAGGAACGCTTTGACACTGCTGGTGGGAATGCAAACTTGCGCAACCTCTCTGGAAAACAGTCTGGCGGTTTCTGAAAGAACTAGAAATTGACCTTTCATATGACCCAGCAATTCCCCTATTGGGAATATACCTGGAGGAACTCAAATCATTCTACAAAAAAGATACCTGCACATGCATGTTTGTTTCAGTTGTATTCACAATAGCAAAAACATGGAACCAACCATGTTGCCCATCGAAGCAGGACAGGATAAAAAAAAAAAGTATATGTACACAATGGAATATTATGCAGCCATAAAGAAGGACCAATATATGGACTTTGCAGCAACCTGGATGGATTTGGAGTCGATCATACTCGGTGATTTATCACAGAAACATAGAACGGCGTTCCATATGTTCTCACTCATAAGAGGACCTTGAACAGTTATAATGCTATAAGAAAGCCACTGGCAGTAGTAGCACACTGTCAGGGGAGGGGGGTGGGATTGGCAGTCGAGGGAAACTGCTAGGAGAAGGAAGGGCGTACCTCATTAACGGGGGTGCCTGCATGATCAATGTTTATATACCTAACCCTGAATGGTACCCCACATCTTTATAATAAAAGTCAAAGAAACCAAAAAACATGGTGATGTGTCATCTGCGTGAGGTGAAAGGAGTCACAAGGGGATAAAGACATGTCTCCCTCCACCCCGAATTAAAGTGCCCTGCAGGCAGCCGATGAGTCACAGAACTAGAGCAAGTGTGTGGCGTTCTCTTGTGCTGGCAGAAGTGGGCTCCACTGGCCTGTCCCCTGGTTGCAGATATTTTGAAGGCAGGGCGCTCTGCTGACAAGAAACAGCCCCAGGGTGGCTCCTGGTCCCTCCGAAACTGGCCTTACCTTTTCTCTCCAGTGCCCATTCACATTACATGTCCTAAATTGCTTCCTCAGCAGCTCTTTGAACTACTCCCTCCAGGTTAGGGCCACACGGATGCCATCTGAAATCCTCTTCCTTGTCTTTTTTTTCTCAAACCCTTTCCCAGTCTGGCCCCACCCACGACCTCCCCACACTTTTCTTTCACAGATGACCTTCAGGGCCAGTTGACCCTGAGTCGAACATTAGTGTGAGAACTGGGGAACACGTGTATTCGGTGCTGCAAGGGAGATGCCCCACTTCCTTAAGATGTCTGAAGGCTTAAAATGAAGCAAAGAGAGAATATTGAAACAAAATATCTGTTTCCAAGCTCATATAAGGGAGATCCTTGAATCTTACTACAGTATATTTTTAGTTTTACTTTCCAGGGAATTTCCGTACCTGTCCCCTCCTATCTTTTTAGGGTTAAAGCAGGAGTCTGCAAACTATTGCCCCAGGCCCGTGAGCTAAGAATGATTGTTATTTTTTAACAAAAGGTTGGAGAAACCAAAACAATAATATTCCATGACACATAAAAATCATACGAAATTCAAATGTCAATGCCTTGCCTGTTTTCTCACGTAGTATCTAGGGCGATGTACAGTCAGCATTGAGATTTGGCCGACTTAGCCAGAAATGCTGACTCTCTGCCCCTTTAGAGGCAAAGCTCGCTGAGCCCTGTTTACAAGCATGGAGTCAGTGAGACTAGAGCGATCTGATTTCAAATCCCACTCTGTTGCTTACTAGCCTGCTACTGAATCTAGAGGGTGAAGACTTATCTCACAGAGCAGGTTCCGAGGAATAAAAAGGAAGACGTACACAGACCACCAGAGCAATCGCCTGATGGGAGTAACCCTTCAAACATGCTTTCTAAAAAGCTGGCCAGGCATGTTATTACCAACTGCTGCCTTCTCTGTGCCTTAGTGCACTTATTTATAAAATACAGACGATATTGCGAAGTATTTTTCCGAACGTGTCGATGTATTTGTCTAGTATGTAAAACAGATACTACAGATTCTGGTACTTTTAAAAGTGTTATTAGAAATCCATTTACCTACACGTCTATGTCAATTTCTGAAGGTTGACATAATAAATGATTGCAAACTTGGCAGCCTAAAACAAGAGGAACTTAATCGTTCGTGTTTTGGAGCCAGGCGACCAAGTCCAGGCTTTGGCAGGGTTGGCATGTCAGAGGCTCTGCGGGGCATCGGTCTTCACCTGTCTTCCAGTTCCTGGTTTGCCAGTTCTCCTTGGTGTCCCCTGGCTTGTGGCAGCTTAGCGCCAGTCTCTGTGCCTGTCTTCACCTGGACTTCTTCTCTGTGTGTCAGACATGGTTCTAAATTATGGTGCAGATGTCTACAATTTGACTTATACGGGGACATAGACCCACACGAAGGCACTCTCAAATGATGCAGAATGTTTAAAAAGAACTTTGGAAGCCCGTGAAGAATGTCATACCCCTGCCGAAGACTCCTGCCCAAGTTGTCCCTGAGAACGTGGTCCTCTTCGTCCTAATGTGGTTCCCTGGATGCCCCGGTCTCGTCCTCTGCTTTCCAGTGTCCCCTGCCCTGGCTTCACCCGCCTCATTTATTTCACGTTCCTCTCCTCCCCCGGCTTGTGTGCTGTTTCTTGCTTCTGCATCTGCCCTGTACCTGGAGGAGAAACAGAAGCGTCAGCTGGCACTCCCTGCGTGCTCCTGTCTGCGTGCCAGTGCTTCTTGCGCTGCCCTATTTCTAGGGCTTGAGTTCTCGGCGAGGAAATGTGCTCTGCACAGAGGCCAGCACAAGTCTGGCAACCGGAGGGAGAAACACTTATTTTCCCTGCGAAGCAAATAGCTTATTACTGGAAACCACTGGGAACTGAGATGCAGTCGTAGACAAGAAACGACATGAATCATAAAAGTCTCCGCCAGGCTCACACTACTGTTTCTACTTGCACAGAAGCATGCACAAGCACACCAGCTCCAGCTGTTTGTTTTTCTCCTCTTCTTTTCTTTTGAGTGTGGCTTAGTTCTCTAGTAACCCCAAGCCAAGGATTAAGTCAAGTAGGATCTCAGCAGGAATCTGATCCAGCCCTGATTTGGACAGAATTCACAGAAAGGCTCAAAGCAGGGGAAGCATGGCCCCCTCCCAGGAGCACCGGAGTGATCGCCTTAGGACCGTTTTATCTTACCTCTCATCACCTCCCAGTAAGTGGGCCGTTGAGGGGTTTGAGAGAGGATCTCAGAGTCAGTTCTTCATCTGAAAACACCAGGCAAATACATGTGCTCCTCTGATGACCTGTGATCGAGTTGCACTTTGCCTCCCCTTAGACGCAGTGTGGTCTGTAGTGGAAATGGATGAGATCAGAACACCTGGGTTTTACCATGGCGCTGCAGTAGGGGGCTTGGAGAGTCATCTGAAGTCTTAGGGCATAGGGTGAGACGACAGCTAGATCCCTTCCCAATTCTGAGCCAATGGTTCATCGATCTGTGAGCTCCAGTTGTTCGCTGGTCCGATAGGGTTGTAAGCAGTCTATCATAGCCACATACTGGTTGTTGCCTCGGCAACTTTGTGAAAACTATTGGCATCCAGAATTGATAAAGTGTAGTTGTCCATAAAAAAATTTTCTCACTGATTTGAACGAAAACAAGAATTATCATCAAATTGTGGATGTTTTCCTAGTGCATACAGTTCACCCTTGTACAAGAACACTAAGAGGAAGGAGGCAAGGGAGGAAATGTGAGCAGGGAAGGCTCTGGGTTTTAAATTTTTTTAAAAATTGAGGAGCTAAAAAACCGCTTTCGTTGTCTTGTTCCTTGAGTAAAAAAAAAATAAAAGCGAGAGAAAATGGCAGAGTGGGGAAATGAAGATTGTAGAGACACAGAACCAGTTTCAAACCTTTAACTCATGGCTTACCCTGTACGATTTTCCTCGATTTATGAGACCTGAGACTAAATTCTTCAAGTCTTAAATCTGAACAGAAGCTGTGAGAGAGTTGTGATGAGTAGGTAAAATAATATACGTGTATTTCCTAGCGAGGAGCTAGCCAGCCCAGACCAGCACTTTCCAAACTTTAAAAGAACGTGTAAGGCACCAGAGCTGGTTAAAACCAGATTCTCAACCAGCAGGTCTGAGCTGGAGCCAGAGATTCTGCATTTTAACCATCTCCCAGGTGATGCCAAAGCACCGAATGTCAAGGGCAGAGGCATTTGGAAAGTGTGAAGTGCCTGCAGCTTTCACCCCTGCACTTCCAAGCAAAAGTGTGTGTTTACTTTGATGTGATAGGTTGGAAGGTTGGTCTTATTTTTTCCCCCCTGATCAGTATGCCTGCTCTGTGCCAGTCATCTGTCACCTGCGGTCAGGACAAAGGACCCCAACAGCGTATTATTTTCAGCCATCTTGTGTCAACCTCCTGGGACGAGTCCTCCAAACCCTCATGGAACACTGTGATCCCTTGCTTTCAGCTGCTGCCACCAGTTCTCAAACGCTCAAACCCCTTGGTTGAAGTCGTCACCTTTTTTACACTAGAAAGGCAGCGTCCCCAGTAAAAAGCTATTCCTTTGCTGGTTCCAAACTTCCCTCTGTTAAGAAAATATAACAGCGATAAAAATCTCACTCTTGCATTTCCCCAGACTCATGGTTCTACCGTTTATTTATGCTCTTCTCCTTCTGTAAGTGATAGCAAAAGGCTTGGCAACCATTTGCCCGTCCTTCCCGTTCTTTCCGTCAGTGATAGATGATCATCTACTCTTCCTCTCTGTGATTGGAACATAGCTTAAATTATCCTTTTAAGCTTGGTCTGTAATTAAATTTATGTGGGAATGTATGACATTATTCTTCAAAAATGCTCGGTGGGCTTTCTCTGATCTAGCAACTAGAGTCCAGGTGCAAAGCAGCATAAAAACAGTGAGGGAAAAGTCTTGGGTTCATGCACTGGCCGTTTATCTGCCAGTTCTCAGGCAAGAGTCATAGGTAAGTCTTTCTTGGAGAATAAACATCTCCCAGAGTCAACAAGGAACCTATAATCTTATCTTGGTACACTTAATTAAAAGGTAGTCCTCTCTCTTTGTTCCAACATATTTCTTGGAGTGCTAGTTCTCATTTAAAAACAAACAAATATATGCCCATGTGAGATTCTGTTACTATTCACAAATATTTACTCACCTTCCTCATAAAAGGATTGCACATTTAGACCCATTTCCAAAAGATAGGCAGGGTCCCCCTCTCATTGACATCAGCGGCACGTGACTTGCCCTAGCTGATGAAATAGCAGAGGTGATGTGCAGAGTCTCCAAGAACTACTAAAACGTTTGTCTTGGATTTTCCCCCTGCTGCGAGAAGGGTATGAGCCAGGTAAATGATCCATCTTGAACCTGGTCCTAGAATGGGGACACGTGGAGCAGAAGCAGAAATGCAGTTGGCCTGCAGTCAACACATTTCACGAGCAAGAAACACACTTTATTGTTGGAGTCACTGAGATTTTGACTTACCACCACATAGCCTAGCAAAAGCTGACCAAATCAGTGCCTTTACCTATGCCAATTACTTATAAGAAAGGAGAACAAGGCTTCCAAACCACAGAGAAGAAAATGAGCTAAATATCCAAGTAATTTCCTACAACAGTTTTGAAAGGTAAATGAAAATGCGGAGGTCACATTCTGCCTTGATCCTTAGCAAATCTATACAAGGGAAGGCACGTAGACTTGGTCAGGAGTCTGGTGCTGCTTCATTGGAAGTCCCTGTCTTGAATGCTGGGGTGAAAGTGAGAGATTGTAGAGGAGGAAAAACTCAAATTATTAATATCTGTCAGGCAAGTGATGGGGTAATGTTTTAAGCACTGCAATGTATTTGCTCACCGTGTTCCAGTACCAGGAAAAACATCCGAGGACACATGATGATTAGTGTCCAGGGTTTTAAAGAAGGGAATGATGTCTTTCTAGATTCTAGGGCAAGCTCATGCTTTCAAATGGTTATCGAGAGAGTAACAGAAAAGGTAACAGAGAAGGGTACGTTTTCCAGAGAAGGGTTTTTTTCCTTCTCACTTTCTCTCATTATTATTATTCTTTGGCCAAATAATCTCTGCTATTTGTTAATGGTAACCTGAATCACACCCGTGGTGCCTGCAGTGTAACTAGAAAGCATTCAGTTGCAGGAGAATGAAAGGAACTTCTGCATCTCATTATTAGTATATCTTTGCACCTTTGTGTTGCTCCAGCCTATGAATAGCAGTGGAACAGATTCAAAAGCAACCTCTGAAGACGGAACTGCAATGGAGTCAAAAGTATGGTTACTCATATTTAAAAAAAAAAAAAAAAAACTCTAGCAAAAAGGCAATTTAACAGTCTCCTGCATCTCAGTGATTCATGAATGCTATATTTATGCATATTCATGAAAGAACGACCTAAAAAGAATATCTTGTCACTTTTTTCTTCTTTGGACGTCGGCAGAACAGATACAAAAAGGACACCTAAGCCATCTGTTCAACTCCAAACATTCTAGAACTCAACATGCTTGGCCACGCAGGACTCATGGGCGTCTGTGCTTGCAGGATTCATGGTTGCCTTTAGCTGTTTGGACACCAAAGTGCTTGGGGAAACGATGACCTCAAAAACCTAGCACCCTAAACATTTCTATTTCAAATGGCTATTTGTTTTAATAGCTGTTTTATTTTTCATTATAGAGAATTCTTATGTTCAGCCATTCAAATCTGGCTTGAGATTGGTATTTTATAAATTGAAGTGAGCACATAATTTTATCCAGTGCAGTAAGTATGTTCTTATTTTTAGGGAGTAAAATACAATGGAAATAGTGAGTGCAGGGAAAAAAAAACTTTTAAGTAGTGTGATAGTATAGTTTATCATCCAATCTGGGAAATGTTTTAGAGTAAAAGTAAGCTCTAGTAACATTATAGAGGATTGTCTCAAGCAAACCAAAACGTATAAACACACTGGCTTTGGGAAAATTTAGAATTCAAATTAAATCAAAATTAATAGGACATTGATTTTTCTTATTAGAGGCTAGCTTTAATCATGTTTATGATAAATTTCTTAAATTCTCTTGATCGCCTTGTTGGCTCACAGGAAGTTGGGGCTGTCTAAATGATTTAGTGAAATTGAGAGTTGCTGGCCCTAGACCTGATCTGATCTTCATGGCCATCATGGGCCATGAGCTGCATGTACGTCATATTACTCAGTCCTTAGTGCAACATTTTGAGAGAATTTCCCACTTTTGCAGAACCAAAAATTGAGTCTCAGAAACATTCAATAACTTGTCCCAAGTTATAAACTTGTATGAAGGGCAACCTGCTTCAAAGCCAGTTCTGTCTGGGTTTGGGATAGAAAAGGATGCATTCTTCCTTACAGCTCTTGAGAATTTTCCCCTTAGGTCTTGCCCTCAGAGGGATAAAAAGCACGTGCTGGGAAAATTTTCCCACTTCAAGGAAGACGATGAATATGAAGCTAGCATCACATCCTGGTTTATTTAACAGATATTAAAATCTTGACTGGTCCTTCATGAAATGCAAAATATTCACCTGCATGAGACCAAAGAAAGGTTGACTTGAGAGCTAAGGGTAATTCTAATCACCTTAACAAAAACTCAGGGTTCTCTATTGGAAAAACATGAAATTTGTGCTCACATAATTTGGAGTTGAAATATGATGGGTGCCTTTGGGAAAGTTGCTCTGGTTCTTAGAGTTTTGTGATCCTGATTTGGTAGTATTTATTTTGCAGAACTGAAAAAATGGCAGCAAACTGGATAAAATCAATAATGGAACATTACACAGTGCATGGAACATATTAAGGTCCTATGTACCAGACCTCAGTTTTCTTTCTTTTCTCCCATGATATCACTGAAAAAACTTCAACATAGATAATGAAAAGAGTAAGAACATTTTTAAAAAAGAAAATCTGAGCTTAAGTCCTAGCTCTGCTACTTATTAACTTTTTAGCCTTGAGATAATCTTTGAAGGCTCACATTTTTCATTTTTTTTGTGGAAATTATAATACAATAGATGCCCTTAAAATATATATCAGGATCATCATACATTACAAATGAAAGGAGCATGAAAGTTCTTTATAAATAATTACTTCCAAATATCATTAATATTATTATGGCCATGGCCTCTGAGTGATGAGGGTGATAGTCATGGACACTAGACGTCAAGCTAAGGTGATGCAGCTGGTTGTTGGACACTAGAACCATGGGGATAGAGTCCAGCTGGCAGATAGGAGAATGGTAGAACATAAGGTTGAAACTGCAGGTCCAAGTCAAGATCTTGGAACATTTAAAGACCAAGAGATATCACATCATTTAGAATTCCTGAAGATTTTTTTACCAGAATAATAATTGAACTATGTTGTAATTTATGGAGTGAGAAGTGTGCATATGGCAGTATTTGCTGAGTATTCAGTTTCCTGCAGATAGTGGAATCAGTCTGGAGCCAATTCACAGTCCAACATGACATGTTTTAGGATTTTGATTAAAAGATTAAAGTGTGTTATTTTCTGAATTTGTTTTTATTTCAAAAGTCTTTGCTGGGAACTTTTGGATGGAACTATTCTGTATTGTACTTTGACGGTGCATACACAACTTTATTCATTTGTCAGAAGTCACAGAAATGTGAACCGCAGTAGTGAACTTTTTTGTAGGCAAATTAAAAAAAATTAGACAGGATATCGGGGACACCCGAGAAGGAATGCAGACTTTGACAAATGAATTTAGCCGTGTAACAAATGAATCACAAAACCACACTGACACAGGTGAGGAGGACAGGAGCTGACCCAAAACTTCGTGAAATTGTCGTGATCTGATGATGCAAGGCTAAACATTGAAAAATGAATCCTGCTATAGCTAGAAATTTACTTCTCATTGGATTATGGTTTGCAGCTTTGAAACTGATATTGCAGGCGTACTAGAGTTGAACAAATAAGTGAATATATTACAGGTAATAAATATCAGCTTTTCTACTGTCTAAGAAAGAAATTATAATACAAATAAGCAAATGCCAGAACAAACCATGTGGTGCTTGACTGGAGTTGGCGATATCAATATGAACTCACGTTGGTTTTAAAACTCGTGTTTAGAAATGTGTATGTGTACAGAAGATGCAGAAATAAATATAGATACACATGCCTGCATGACTAGTATACATACATGCATCCCCTAACACAGTCTGCTGAGAAGTCTAGGAGCACTGATCCCACAGCAGCAATGAGCACAACTGCACCTAGATCTTGGTCTCTATTACCATTCTCCATTTAAAGAAACCTGGAGTCCTCAGAGAATGGCTAGTTCTGGGTCTGGGCAGGGAAAATCCCAGATGAATCTGGAGCGTCTTGTAGTGCCAGGATATAAGGAAAAGCAAAAAATAAATAAAAATAAAGTGTCAAAGAACACAAAAGCAGTCTGAAAAAGCACCAAATGATGTTAACCGGGAACAAATCAAGCTGCAAAATAAATATTGCTAGTGTTGCATTATAGCTCAATAAGCATCCATGAATCCATACTGATATAACAAAACTATTGAATACAGGTATACATGAAAACTAAGGAGCAACCCTTCCTTATAGAAGAGTCCAAAGTAATAAATGTGGGAATAGGAAAATAGAAAACCACCATCAAAACCCACTGTAGTAATCACTGCAGATAAGATCGACTGACGTGTATTAAAACAAGATTTTAAAAAGAAACAGACTGACTGGGCGTGGTGGCTCAGCCTGTAATCCTGGCACTTTGGGAGGCCAAGGCGACAGGATTGCCTGAGCCTGGGGGTTCGAGACCAGCCTGGGCAACCTGGTGAGACCTTATCTCTACAATAAATTTTAAAAAAACAAGCCAGGCATGGTAGCATGCACTTGTAGTTTTAGCTACTTGGAAGGCTGAGGCAGAAAGGATCACCTAAGCCCAGCAGGTCAAGGCTGTGGTGGCCGTGAGCATGCCATTGCACTCCAGCCTGGGTAACAGAGTGAGAGTCCAACTCAGAGAGAGAGAGAGAAACAGGCTGTTAGTATATCCAAATATATACATATTAGTTACTGTGATAATTTTAACAAATTCTTTAATGATCTTTTCTTTAAAGGTGGAGCTTAATTCCTATTCCCTTGAATGGTGATTGGTCTTAGTTGCTACTGAAAAAGGCATGAAAAACGAAAAATCATGACTTTACAGGGCAGAAGCATGACAGAAACCAACGTTACCAAAGCCTTAAGGGCAGCATCACTGGAAGTGGCATGTATTGGTGTGTTGTGCCCTGATTGATAGGATGGAAATTGTGGGATGCATCGGCCCTGTAGCATTCTCCTCCCCCCAGATACAGAAGTTCAGTCTAATCGTGGGAAGACTCCAGAGACATCCAAAGAGAGGGCATTCTGTAAAATCCCAACCCAACCAGCACTCTGCAAAGTGTCAAGGTGAGGAGAGACATCGAAGAAATATCACAAACTGGAAGAAACTCCAGAGACATGAAAACTAAGTGTGATAGGGAATGCTGGTTGACTCCTAGAATAGAAAAAGGACATTAGTGGAGAACCGGGGAGATCTGATTACATCGGTAGTTTGGTCAGTGATATTGTCCCAGTGTTAATTTCTTAGTATTGATCATTGATATTGGGTCATTGTGCTGTTGTTATGTAAGAGTTTTCCTTAGAGGAAGCCAGATTAAGGGTATACAGGGACCCTCAATTACATGACTGCAAATTCTCTATAAGTCTAAAATTATTTCAAAATAAAAAACTAAAAAGCCCCTCGAGATAAGGAATTTGTGTGGTTAAAATGATGAGCAAATTACTTTAGTCTAATAAGACTGAACATCCAGAATTACTAGAAATATTTCATCAATATTTGCTCCCCCCCCCAACAATGATCTATTTTCTCCAAGTATATGATGCTCTCTGTAACTTTCAAAGCTTTCTGATCTTGACCTCCTGCGTCTCTCGTACGCTCTCCATCAGAAAGCTGACATTTGTCTGGTAAAGCCATGTTTCCCAGATTGCACCATACTCAAACATCACCTCTCCAAACCTTCACATGCCAGCGGACTCAGGATTTAAGGTTCTGCTGCCTTCCTGTCCCTCCCCAATTCCCTTACGTTCTCTTGTTGTTGTTTCTCACATGTGCCCTACCCGCCAAAGGCACGTGTGTTCCAGAACAAAATGTGGGAGATGAATAATATCTACCTCAAAGGACTAATTATTCAACTACCACCTATCAGGCTTCCAGCATCTGGGTTTCTGTAGTGGGGAAGGCCTTTCCTGAATGCTTCACAGGACTCCATGGAGTGTTTCTAAAACCATTCTAACTCATCGCCTTCCAAATTTAAGGGCATGTTCATGCTTTGCAAAATGCATTCTCCACATTCCTGTTTACTTCATGCAGAATACAAATTTTACATCTGTTGTGGTGTTTCATGCTGGTATTTTGCATGTCAGTTGTTCCGTGACCCTTCTTGTCAGGCATGTGTGTCACCATATGTGGTCTTGATGAAAGGCATGAGAACTAGATTAACTGAACATTTACGGCGACCTTCAAAATGGAATATATCCTCCCCCTCCCCCACCATGGTTCACTTTGGTAGCGATACTCTCCTACTCTTTCTTCTGTGTATTATTTTCTCTGAGTGTGCTTGTGCGAGTGTGTGCATCTCTGTGGACTTTTATGTGTGTGTAATTAGTGAATGGATAAAAATCCACTTTAAAACATTATTACCAATGGGATAACAGAAATTGTTGTCCTCTGATGGTTTTTCTTAAAATTTTGTGTCTATCTAAGATAACACGTGCACCAGGATATGTCCATTATCACAGTCAATGCTTCTCAAATTGCTAAGTAAACCATAACATTCAGTTTGTCTTAGTGGCCACATTGTTTTAACTCTCCAGAACTTAGGAAATTATTTTCCTTCAACTAGCTGAGCTGTGTGTGCCTCTCTCTTCAGCAAACCCTTTCCACTTTCTGTCTGGCCAGCTTCTTAACTAGGTAATGAACAGCGTGTTTCAGACACATAAGGCACAAAACTTTGCAGATATATTTCATTAAGATGTGAGTTCTATGCTTCAAGTGCTAAAAACCAGCAGGGAACCACAGGTTTCACTGCAAAATAGAGAGACTACTATTGTGCATTAAAGTTTGATGAATCTGGGCTCTCAGATTTCATCCCCAAACTATTTTATTTTCATTTAAAGAGAAGAGGTCTAGTAAATGACATCGTATGGCACATTAAATAATAATCTCTAACTAAGTATGCCATCTTCAGAAATTTATACCATCCTTTATGATCTAGTCATGTCAAAAATCTACACTCATATTTTCTTTCATTATATAATATTAGAAAATATTTTTGAACCTATTCAGTAAATGATGCTGGGAAAACTGATCACATGCAAAAGATTAAAACAAGACCCCTACCTATCACCATACACAAAAATCAACTCTAAATGGATCCAAGACCTAAAAGTAAAACCCTAAACTATAAGAGCATTAGAAAATACAAGGAGACACCCTTATGGAAATTGGAACTGGCAACCAATTCCTGATCAAAACCCCAAATGTCCATGCCATAAGAGATAAGATAGACAAGTGGGCCCTCATCAAACTGACAAGCTTCTGCAGAGCCAAAGAAACCATCAAGAGAGCAGGGAGACACCCCACAGACTGGGAAAAAATATTTACCAACTCCAGGTCTGACAAAGGCCTAGAGTCTAAAAGGAACTCAAACGAGCTGGAAAAAAAAAAAAAACAGCCCCATTATCAAGGGAGCAAAAGATATGAAGTGATACTTCTCACAGAAGACATATGAGCAGCCAACAGATACATGAAAAAGTGCGCGGCCTCACTAGTCATTAAAGAAATGCAAATTAAAGCTACACTGAGGTGTCACCTAACTCCAGTCAGGATGGCCATCATCAATACCTCAAAAAACAACAAATGCTGGAGAGGACATGGGGAAAAGGGATCACCTCTGCACTATTGGTGGGAGTGTAAACTAGTACAACCCCTGTGGAAAACAGTTTGGCGATTCCTAAAAGATCTAAATATCGACTTCCCATATGGCCCCTGCAATCCCCCCTACTGGGAATATACCTGGAGGAACTCAGATCACTCTATGAAAAAGATACCTGCACATTGCGGCAGTATTTACAATAGCAAAAACATGGAACCAACTGGGCTGCCCATCGAAAAAGGATTGGATAAAAAATGTGGTACATATGCACACAATGGAATATTACACAGCCATAAAGGACAAAATTATAAACTTTGCAGGAACTTGGGTGGACTTAGAGGCTGTAATACTGGGTGCTCTATCACAGAAACAAAGAACTAAGTAATACATGCCCTCACTCATAAGCGGACCTTGAACAACTATCATAATAATAAAAGGGATTGGCAGTCGTGGGAAACTGCCGGGGGCGGGGCGACACACCTCATCAGCAAGGGTATCTGCATAATGAGCATTCCTTTACCTAACCTGAATTGTACCCCACATATTGAAAATAAAAAATTATTTTAAAAGATTTTTTTAAGAAGAAAATGTTCTTCACTAAATGTGCTGGCTGATATGTAAAAACGTTGTCAAATATAAACCTGAGAAGAATCAGAAAGAAATGCTCAGGAATGTCTTCCTCAAACCTGCAAGTGACTGACACTCCAGCGAGGGTAAAGGACGTTTGAAGATATTCTCGACGCCTGGTGTTACAAAGAACAGCAGAGGACCAGACGTGAGTTCCAACCGTTCAAAACAGGAGCGCGTACAGTACAGTCTTGCTAGGGAATATTTATTATCCTTTAATGGATCTTTGCTGACCTCATTTTTTCAAGTTACTTACGAAAGAGAGTTTGACAAGATATTAAACTTTGAACACCGATGCTCGCTAGTCTTGTGCTCTGTGCACATTTGGCAGCCCTTTCATCAAACTCTCAGCTGTTTGGAGAAATGAGTTAATTTCCTTCTCCTTGTGGGCAGAGAACATAGGCGTGCCATCTTCATATAGGTTTTGTGAGCAGTAAATGTTTGGAAATCTTCTGTTTTTATGTAACAAGTGATACCACGAACCAAGACGCCGAAGGAAAACCGCCCTCCGAGGCGAGGAGGCTCGCCTGGCTGTGGGCAGCCCCTTCCCACGTCCTTCCCCAGCAGACGTTGCCAGTCAGCCGTGGAACTCGGGCTACTTAGCCCCATGGCCGCCTCCAAGCATCCGCTACCAATCCATCAGAGCTGTTACGCGTGGATTGACTGTCTGCCCTGAGCTGTTTAAGCTGGGAGATCATGAACTCGTGTGACCTTTGATTAGGGAGTGAGGGGGATACAGAGCAGCAGTATCCCACGGGTTTCTCAACCCGTTACTCAAAAGACAGGAGACTGTCTCAGACTGAACTCCAAGTGGCTGCCCCTTAGGGAGCTGTGTAGCCCACCACCCACCTCCCGGAGGAAGATTAGCTCCTTGGAATGGGTGCACTCTCAGAAAGGCTGGGAAGAGCAAGGCTGCTGAGCGCCGGGGGGTCACGTCTGGGTGCTTCCAGCAGGAGAGCTTGAGCGTGAAGGTTCTCGGAGGGAGCTTTGGGGCTTTCCTCCTAGCCTCCCAGCCGGCTCTAGGACAGGGCAGGCACCTGGGGTCCCAGCACCCTACCTGGTGAAGTCCGCCCGAGAAATCCAAGAGCTTGGTGCTCGAAATGGATTCCCTGACTAGGAGAATTATCCAGTTAAGCCTCCCGCTTTTATTCTAGGCTGTCAAAATCCTTCTTCCAGGAGATAAGCCGACGGTAGGGTCTGTGAGGAAGCCCCCTGCAGGTGTAGAGACTTTTTCCCATAGGTCAAATTCCTGGTCCTGAGGGCAGTCGCAGGCACAGAGGGTGAGAAACCCCGTGTGACACATCACTTTCTGGCTGCAAACTCTTCGCTCTTGGAACAATTAGGTGGCCGTTCTTCCGAAATACAGAAACTCTCTATCCTGGCAGCTAAAAAGTTCCCCCAGGACAAATCATTCACCTCCTGAGAGACAATAAGGTGGCCTCTGCTAACTGAACTAAAAGAAAAACACCACTGCTTAATTGTTATATTGGCATCCCTTCCAAAAAATTGCCAATAATTTGCAATTTCATATTGTCTAATTAGCCAAACAATGTTATCTACAGTTAGCACTTGATTGGCACCTGTTTAGTGCCCAGTTTTGCATTAAAGGAAGAACGGCCACCTAATTGTTCCAAGAGCGAAGAGTTTGCAGCCAGAAAGTGATGTGTCACACGGGGTTTCTCACCCTCTGTGCCTGCGACTGCCCTCAGGACCAGG
>CAUYQG010025169.1:0-50249 GCA_963574415.1 Tarsius wallacei | reverse complement strand
ATGGTTTCTTTGACTTTGCAGAAGCTTGTCAGTTTAATGAAGTCCCACTTGTCTATCTTATCTGTTATGGCCTGTGCATTACAGGTTTTGCTCAGGAATTGGATGCCATTTCCAACTTCCATAAGGGTGTGTCCTGCATTTTCTAAGGTTCTTATGGTTTGAGGCTTTACATTTAGGTCTCTGATCCATTTAGAGTTAATTTTTGTGTATAGGGATAGATAGGGGTCTTGTTTGAGTCTTCTGCATGTGGTCAGCCAGTTTTCCCAGCACCATTTACTGAATAGGTTCTCCTCTCCCCAGTGGTGGATGGTGGAGGCTTTGTCGAAGATGAGTTGGTTGAGAAATTGGGGTTTTGCTTCTAGAATCTCAATTCTATTCCATTGGCCTATATGCCTGCTCTTGTACCAATACCAAGCTGTTTTGATTATTGTAGTTTTATAGTAAAGTTTAAAGTCTGGTATTGTGATACCTCCTGCTTTGTTTTGGTTTTTTTTTGTTGTTGAGGATTGTTCTGGATATTCTTGATTATTTTCTTTCTTCTTTTTAAAAAAAAATCTGAGTAACCAGAAGGATGGAATTGTCAAGAAATGTTGGCTGCTAGAATAAATAGCCTTGACAGTTGTTGTTTTACTATTTTGTTTGTTTGTTTTTGAATGGGATGCATAGGTTTATAAGCTCAGGGTATTTCTATCAGCCAGTTTAGAATAAACTGTATTATGAATCAAAACCCTGAAGTCTCAGTGGCTTGCTACAAAAGTAGTTTGTTTCTTGTTCATGCTGCATGTTCATTGCTGATTTAGCCACATCTCTGCAGTTGGCCTTACTCTGGGATTCAGATGAAAAAGCAGTCTCAATTTGGACTATTGCTTTCCATAGAAGAGGGAGTGGAAAGAGAATGTGGAAGAACCGTTCAATGAGATGTAAGACTTCTGCTTAGAAGTGGCATGTAACAATTCTGCCCACATTTAATTGCCCAGACAAGTCACATGGTAAAACCTGAAGTTAGTGGGGCAAAAATGCAAAATCTCCCCTACTGGGAAGGGGAGAAAATATTTTGAACAATAATATAGTCTACCACCATGATGATCCAGTAGAGAAAAAAGTTAATCATGCAGAAGAGAGAAGGGAGAATTACTAGAATGAGATTCTCAAGAATGTGTAAGTGAACTGAATATAGTGCCTAAGTAAGGGGATTAGCTTTAGCTGAAACAAGGCTAGTTTTTATTTATCAATGGTTCTCAAGTATAGCTCCTGTATTAACAATATCAGCACCACCTGGGAAGTTTTTGCAAATACACATTCTTAAGCTCAGGCTCCAAACCTTACTGAATCAGAGGCTTAGGAGACATCATCCAATAATCTGTGTTTTATTGAGTCCTCCAGTTGATTTTGGTGCATGCTAAACTTAAGAACCACTGTTCTGGCCGGTCTTGGTGGCTCAGCCTGTAATCCCAGCACTTTGGGAAGCCAAGGCGAGTGGATTGCCTGAGCCCACGGGTTCGAGACCAGCCCGGGCAACTTGGCGAGACCTAGTCTCTACAATAAATAAAAAATTAGCGGGGTATGGTAGCACACCCCTGTAGTTCCAGCTACTTGGAAGGCTAAGGTGGAAGGATCGCCAGAGCCCAGCAGGTCGAGGCTGCAGTGGCCGGGAGCATGCCACTGTACTCCAGTCTAAGCGACGGAGTGACACTTCAACTCAAAAAAACAAACAAACAAAAAAGGAATCACTGTTCTATAGTTACATACGAGGGAGACCCAAAATAGACCAGAATTATGTTTTGGAGGACAGGCCCCTTATAGTATAGGCTTCCCCTGCTAGGTAAATGTTTTAGGGTTTGCGTTGGCATCAGTGTACCAGCTAGCGATGTTACGAGCGACTGCGTTTGGCTTCAGTGAATTTTTTATTGAAGATTCTTTACAACACATTTGTCCATTTCATGATGGATGCTTTACAAGCACACCTGCCCACACAGCACTGAGTGTTCAGCAGGTTTTGACCCAACACAGCATGACCCACATGTCTCACACTCCCTGTTCACCCGCTCTTGCCCTCAGCAACTTTTTTATTGTTGTTTCCCCGGATGAAAAAAGTCCTTAATAAACTATTTATTAAGTGAATTCCTACAGTTTATGACTGTATATACAAAATATTGTTACTCATAATATGTATGTATATATATGAGGGAATGTATATCTTACCTTGTTCTAGCAAAAACACATACACACACACACATTATACATGTCCAAAAAAAATACTTTACTGAATCGCATTATTTAGTGTTAAAGAATACAATAGAATGAACTCAAACAGATCTTTTTAATTAAAATAGTTCTGGCATTGTGCTGTTTCCTGTGCTATTAAAGTTAACATAATTATATAAACAACATATATTTTTCTAGCATAAAGCAGCTAAAATAAAACTACCAGGAAGCAGAAATCCAGGAAAGAAGAAATCTTGAAAAAAAGAAACTTTATACTATTGTCCTCAAAATTGTGTATTATATCAACACATGTTTTAAACCTTCTTCATGCATCACATGAATAATAAGTGTTGAATTTAATATTTAAAGTATTAGAGAGTTATTATAAACATATTTTATTAAAAATCCGTTTTCATATTTTAAGAGATACTCAAATATATCTCTTTGAATTTGTGATAATTTCTGTAAGAGATATATAAAATAATGACTTTATGATTCAGTTTATGTTTATCATACATAACTACATGTATTTGGATATATGTATATAGCCAGCGATAAAGTCCATTTTAAAACTAGGAACAAAAAATTTAATAGCAATGGTTTTATTTTATTTTGTTTTAAAGATATGGGGTACAATTCAGGATTAGGTAGATAAGTGGTCATCGTACAGGTAAAGCAATGGTTTTTTTCCACTGAGAATCAGCATTTTGGAAATATAAGAATCCTTTTATCCCCCCTACCAAAAATATACTTAAGACTTTCAAAATGAAGCTTTGTCCTTAAATACTAAGGGAAAGATAATATGGAAAGACTCAGGGATTTTTGGTAAAGCAGAGGAAGCAATTATGGATCTTGTTTTAATTTTACTATTATTGAAAAGTTAACTTTTACACAAATAAGAATTTACTTCAACTAAAATAATTTTGTGACTAGTCATCAACAATAAAATAGGTAAAAGAAATCCCATTAGACCATAAATTAAAGAGAAAATGTATATTTAAAATAATACCAAAAACCCTTACAAAAGTGAAGAAAATAACAGAAAACACTTTTTGTTCTGTTTTTAGAACCTCAGCTATTTTTTAATTGATACATAATAGTTGTGCATATTTATGGGTACATGAGACATTTTAATACATGCATACAATTTGTAGTGATCAAACCAGGGTAACTGGGACACCAATCACCTCAAACATTGATCATATAATTTCTTTGTTTTGAGGACATTCCAAATCTTCTAGCTATTTTTGAAATATAAATATATCATAAATTGCTGTTAACTATAGTCACCCTACTGTGGTATAGAACACTAGAACTTATTCTTTCTATCTAACTGTGTAGTTATATACATTATCCAACTTCTTTTCATTTCTCCCACTCCCCAGTACCCTATTGAACCTCTGGAAACTACCATTCTACTTACTACCTCCTTGAGATCAAGTTTTTAGCTCCCACATATGAGTGAGAATATGCGATATTTGTCTTGCTGTGCCTGGCTTATTTCACTTAACATAATAATCTCCAGTTTCATCCGTATTGCTACAAACGACAGGGTTTTATTCTTTTTTACATCCTTACCAGCACCTGTTATTTTCTGTCTGTTTGTTAATAACCATTTTATTGGGGTAAGATTATATCTCATTGTGATTTTGATTTGCATTTCTCTGATGATTAGTGACGTTGAGTATTTTTTCATGTACTTATTAGTCATTTGTATGTCTTCTTTTAAAAAATATTTACTCAACTCTTTTGCCCAATTTTTAATTGGATTATTTGGGGTTTTGTTTGTTATTGATTTGTTTGAGTTCCTTTTATAATCTGGTTATTAATCTCTTATCAGGTGAATAGCTTGCAAATATTTTCTCCCATTCTGTAGTTTGCTTATTTACCTTGTTGATTGTTTCTTTTGCTGTACAGAAACTTTTTAGCTTGATATAATCCCATTTGTCAAATTTTTCCTTCGTTGTCTGTGCTTTTGAGGTCTTACTCAGAACAGAAACTAAGTTCTTGATGACCACACTGTCACTGCATTTGCTACTGTGACAAGAACTGACCTTAAATAATTTGGCCTGCATCAGTTCTGTGACAGTACCAGATGCCATTGCAGTGGATATCTACCCCCTCATTGATTCTCAGTCTGCACTCAATCCTCATGCGTGAAGGACCTAACTCAGGCCTATGCCAACTAATATATCACATTTACGTTTTGGTGATAAACCCAGAGACAAGAATATTCCTTGAACAGAGGCATAGGATACAATGAGTTTCCAAGAATGTGGGGGACAAGTCAGCTGCTCTTCTTCAATTTAGCAGGTCAAACTTAAAGCTGTTTTAGTTGTCAAGCCAAAACATGGAGAAGAGGCATGTGAAGGAAAAAGTGAAGTATTCATTCATTCAAAATATTTATTAAGTGCCTGTCTGAGAGAAAATCGAGTTTGGGAAGGAAAAGTGACTAAGGAATATAGTAGCATGGCTAGGCAGGGTTGAATATTTACTAAAGTTTTACAGTCATAAACTTAGTCAGATAGAGGTTGTAATTCTTTATTGCTAAATTCAGCTGCTCAGATTCAGGCAGAGAATAGGCAGATAGTCAACTTTATCAGAGCTGGGGTTTTGTTAGACCAGTATAACAAAGGAGAGAGGAGAGAAGGATATTGCATGTATATGGGGAGGCAGTGATTAAAGTGATAGATAATGTGGGAAATGTGAATAGGAGGGGGGTTATATTATATGGTGGAAAAGTGATAGGGTCAACACATTAGAAGTCTTAACCAATATGCAGAATTGTTGAAATGAGCTTACTTAATACAAGTTGGTGATTTAAAAGGTTTTTTTATTTGGATATGACCTTTTATTTTTTTCACATATTTTACTCAAATCACTACATAAATGTTTGAAAAAGGTTTCATATTTACATTCAAGTCACCATTTACATAGAACAGTAATCATGTTTTTGTCACTTGGACTTTGACATTTTGAGTATATAAATTGTGCTCAATATTTCCACTCAGTAGTTCTGTTATCAGTTCAATCTAATTTTATATTGTCTCAGTCTATAATCCCAGCACTGTGGGAGTCCAAGGTGAGTGGATTTCGAGAACTGCCCGGGCAACTTGGCAACACTTCATCTCTACAATAAATCAAAAATTAACCAGGCATGGTAACGCTTGTCTGTAGTTCCAGCTACTTGGAAGACTGAGGCAGAAGGATCACTGGAGCCCAGCAGGTCGAGGCTGTGGTGGCCGGGAGCGTGCCATTGCATTCCAGTCTGGGTAACAGAGTGTGACTCCAACCCCTCCAAAATAAAAGAAATATATTTTACCAATACGTCATGAGCACATAAGATAGAAGTATATTCCTGTCTATTTTGTCATATACTACCATAAAACATATACAAATCTATCATAAAAAGGTAAACTTATAAATTATACACTTACAGGGTATACACGGCACCATCAGCAGTTGGGAAATGTGTAGATAAATGTAAAGATGCAGTATTAACTCATAACTGCATAAAATTAGCTGTGACACAAAGGGTATCAGTCAATAATTTTGTGACCACGTCTTGCTGCCAGGTGATTAATGCAAGGGTTGTGAGATTCTGTTTCACACACCATGTGATGTTAATGTTTCCATATGAGCACTTGGTCTCTCCAGAGTGAACCAAGGAAATTACAAAGAATAATTGTATTTATGGCAAAACAGTGGAAAGTGAAGGGTATTAAGATATAAATGTGGAAGATATTTCAGAGCCCAGAGCCTACACCACAGGAGTTAGAAGCAGATGACTTGAGGGGAAAAGTGCTTCCAACCCAGTGCCAGATGACTGGAAAGAAACAGAGGAGACTGGGAATGGTGGCTCATGCCTATAATTCCAGCACTTTGGAATAGACTTTCTTAGTCTAGGACTTCCAGGCCAGCCTGTGCAACTTGGTGAGACCTTGTCTTAACAATGAATCCAATAGTTGACTGGGCATGAAGGCAAACATTTGTGCCACCAGCTATTCAGGAGGTTAAAGGCAAAAGATGGCCTGATATCAACATGTGGAGGCTGCAGTGACCATGAATTTTTCACTGTATTCCAGTCTGGGCATCAGAGTCAATATCCAACCTAATATATAAGTCTTTACAATAGTCAGGATTCAGAAAGTTAGGTCTTATAATTATACTCCTGCATAATCTTTATTACAATAATCAAATGACCCATCATTTAAAACAAGAAAGAAAATATAACCTATAAAAAAAAGGATCACTAGAAACACCCTTCCATAAGTCACTCAATAGTGTATGGTCATCATTTACCTACAATCTTGAGTAAGATAGAATAAATTAACAATTATGGCAACATAACAATTTAATGTGTGGACAACAAATGTTAATACTTTATAAAAAATACTGTTCATTAAAACAAACGAATTTACATAGCCTAAATAAACCTTCAAATTTCACTGTATGCTCACTAGCAAAAAAACAGATTAGAAACATTCAAGCATTTCTGTTCTTCTGATAGTGGGATATATTTGTGAACTGCTTTCTTCAGTTTTCAAAATGGAATCTGGTTATTTACAAAACATAAACTTACAACATATACATTTTAAGAAAGTAATTATCTTTACTTTGATGTCTATGAAATTATTTTATTTATATTATTCAAATTACATTTATGGCTTGAAAATATTGGTATCATGAAGATGCATCAAGATATTAATGCTCTTTCCTGATTTTCTTATTAACATGTAAGTAGTAAGACAAATGATTTCTAAAACTCTCAATCATTCTTTGTCATATATTTCAATGGAAAAATGTTATCCTGAGCACTCACCTTATGCCGAACTTACAATATTGCTCAATGTAAGCCTCAAAAAACCCCTTCACTTTGATCTTTTAAAGATTACATATCAGTGTTCCTCACCCTCCATGAAAAACACAAGAGGACTGCTGGTGACCTACTATTCAAGGACATTTTATAGCTCTAACGTACCAACAACTGACCCTAGGCTTTTACATAAACACTATGAATGAAGGCATAGCGTCATGTGAGTTGAATTACATCAATATTGTTTCCTTTTCAAATTATCCTCAAATTCTGTCAATGCACAACCAAAAGTATACATGGAATATACTTATACTTTTCTAAAAACAAAAACAAAAACAAAAAAACTTCTAACGCCATTCAATATCTGATATCTATTTCAACTTGACTTTTCCGTAAATAAGTTTCCATATAAATTGCATTTGTAAAGTTTTCAACCTGAATACCCTAGTGTTTCCAATGACATATATTTTGAAGAAAGGCTAGTCCACATTCTTTAAATTAGTAGATTCTCTACAACGCACAGTCTAATGTCAAATAAAGTTTTTGCTGGTTAATGTCTTTAGACATTTTTTACATGTGTGCATTCAAAAGATCTGTGGTTTAAGTAAAGATAATGGTACTCTTTACATCTGTAAATTTCTAGCCATGCCTTTATGGTTTATAACTTGATATATGATTTTCCAGTCATTACGGATACTGAAAATTTAGAGTATAAATTCTCTGAAGTTGAGAAAATGGTAGAATAACAGTAAAAAGGTTTACTCCATTCTGCCCATCTATAGGGAATCCCTAAATATAGATGCTCATATGTCAACCAAATATTGAATGAGAGCTAAAGGCTTTATCACATTTCTCTCATTTATATTGTTTCTCCTCCATATGGGTTTTTACATGTGCAGCAAATCATACATGAGAGCAATAGGCTTTACCACATTTTTCATATTTGTAGCATTTCTCTCCAGTATGAATGATCTTGTGTCCAGTAAGGCTATTGTGAGAGCAAAAGGCTTTGCCACGTTCTTCACATTTGTAGAGTTTCTCTCCAGTACGGCTCCTCATATGTATAGCAAATACTTTGAGAGCAAGAGGCTTTGCCACATTTGTCACACTTGTAGGGTTTCTCTCCAGTATGGGTGGTCTTATGTCCAGCAAATCCTTTATAAGTGTGAAAAGTTTAGCCACACTTTCCACAGGTATAGGGTTTCTCAACAGCATGGATCTTAACTTGTTGAGAAAGTAGTGAAAGAGAGTGAATGGCTTTTCCACATTTCACATTTGTAGAATTTCTCTACAGTATTGATGGTCATATATAAAGCAAATCTATTGTGAAAGCAAAAGGCTTTGCCACACTCTTCACACTTGTAGGGTTTCTCCCCAGTATGGATGGTCTTATGTCCAGCAAATCCTTTATGAGAGCAAAAGACTTTGCCATACTCTTCACATTTGTAGGGTTTCTCCCCAGTATGGGTGGTCTTATGTTCAGTAAATACTTTATGGGAGCAAAAGGCTTTGCCACATTCTTCACATTTGTAGAGTTTCTATCCAGTATGGTTCCTCATATATGTAGCAAATCTTGTATGAGAGCAAAAGCCTTTGCCACATTCATCACATTTGTAGGGTTTCTCTTTAGTATGGATGGTCTTATGTCCAGTAAATCCTTCATGAGTGCAAAAAGCTTTGCCACACTTTTCACATTTGTAGGGTTTCTCAGCAGTATGGATCTTGACACGTCGAGTAAATAGTGAATGACAGTGAAAGGCTTTGCCACATATTTCACATTTGTAGGGTTTGTCTCCAGTATGGATGGTCATGTGTCCAGCAAATCCGTAGTGAGATCGAAAGGTTTTTACCACATTCTTCACATTTGTAGGGTTTCTCTCCAGTATGGATACTCTGATGTACAATAAGCTTCGAGTTCCGAGCAAAGCCTTTGCCACATTCTGCACATTTATAGGGTTTCTCTCCAGTATGGATGATCTTATGTCCAGCAAATCCTCCTTTAGAGTGAAAGGCTTTGCCACATTTTTCACATTTGTAGGGTTTCTCTCCAGTATGGATACACTGATGTACAATAAGCTTTGAGTACTGAGTAAAGCCTTTGCCACATTCTTCACATTTGTAGGGTTTCTTTCCAGTATGAATCAGTACGTCAAGCAAGGTTTGAACAATTGTGAAAGACTTTGCCACATTCTTCACATTTGTAGCGTTTGTCTCCATTATGGATGGTCATGTGTCCAACAAATCCATAATGAGACCGAAAGGCTTTACCACATTATTCACATTTGTAACATTTCTCTCCAGTATGGATACTCTGATGTACAATAAGCTTCGAGTTCCGATCAAAGCCTTTGCCACATTCTGCACATTTATAGGGTTTATCTCCAGTATGAACACTCTGATGTTGAATAAGACCTGAGTGCCAATGAAAGGCTTTGCCACATTCTGTAGGGTTTCTCTCCAATGTGGATATGTTGATGTACAATAAGCATCGAGTACTGAGTAAAGCCTTTGCGACATTCTGCACATTTATAGGGTTTCTCTCCAGTATGGATGGTCTTATGTCCAGCAAATCCTCCATGAGAGCGAAAGGTTTTGCCACATTCTTTACATTTGTAGGGCTTCTCTCCAGTATGGATCACCATATGTGATGATCCATAGGTGTGAATGAGAGCGAAAGGCTTTGCCACATTCTGCACATTTGTAGGGTTTCTCTCCAGTATGAATCATCATATGTCGAACAAGGCCTGAACGATTGTGAAAGGCTTTGCTACATTCTTCACATTTGTAGGGTTTCTTTCCAGTATGGATTACAGTATGTTGACCAAGGTCTGACTGAGTATGAAAGGCTTTGCCACATTCTTCACATTCGAAGGCTCTCTCTCCCCTATGGATTCTTTCACATCTATTTAGATAAGGTGATTTTCTAAATGTTTTCCCACATATAGTGTGTACATTTCCTCCACTATTTTTTTGATGTTGACTACACTTTCAGGACTGGTTAAACATTTTGCCACATTCATGTTTGAAAGCCATTTTAGAAATATGGATACTCTGGTGGGCAACAAATTTGGAGTGTTGATGAAAGACTTTCCCACTCTTATTACATTTGTAATGGTTATTTGCTATTGAGCATGCTATCTGCCCTTCACCCTCATGCACACTTTCCCAAAATCTTTTTAAGTGTAAAATTTTAAGGCCAACTTTTTCATATTTTTCCACTGGGAACTTTGTAGGTGAGTCTTCTATGCTCCTCTCTGGCAAAAGGCCCTCAGTATAATGAGAAGTCACAACTGGAAGTTTGGCTAGCGTGCTATGTCTCTTCACATCCCAGAGCTCTTTCCTTTGCTCCAGACATGTGATGAGGTCTGGCTTAGAGACAGCAAGTCCCAGAAAAACCAGGTTTCTGTGGTTCTCTAACATCACAGTCCTGTACAATATTCGCTGACAGCAGTCCAGGCATTCCCACTCTTCTGGAGAGAATTCTATAGCCACACCCTTGAATGTCAACAGCCCCTGAGAAGCAGCCATTTTTTTCCTTTTTCTCCTACTTCTCTGGGATTTCTTCTCAGGTGAGATGGTCTAATCAAGTCACACCATCTCCTGGCTTCTGGGTGTCCCAGCGTCCTCCCTATAGACTCCCCAGACTTGCATTTCACAGGGCAAAAAGGGAAGAAGCAAAGACACCAGGCTGTCTCTGAGATGATCCAGCACTTCTGCAGGCCCAGAAAACAAAAAGCCCGGTTCGATTTAAAAGTTTTATGTTTGAAATATTTGATATTTAAGTTGTTAGTAATGACAAGGTCTAGTATATAACCATAAGAGTGCAGGGCTAAGATGACCTTATGTCGAACTGACCAAAATGTTACCTGCATCATTTATGTGGCTGTTGAAGTTTGTGAACAGGATGATAGTAATAAGGCAAAGACAACGTATCAGAAGCGAAAAGTTTCACAAAATCAGGAGAAGTAACTGTTTTGGTAGAAAATTTCAACAAAGAAAACATTATTTGTGTGCTTCAAAGGAGTTGATATTTTTAGGAAAATGGAAAGAGAAATATCGTGGGGTTGCAGAGCCATGTTGAGAATATTTCGAGATCCATAGTCATAAATTTGAAAAAGGCTCCAGTCTCTATGGTTGTGCTTTTATCCCCATACACTCCAGGTGATTTCGTTCAGGTGCAAAGTAAGCAAACATCAGGGAAATCACAGTTAATATCCTTTGAATTCCAAAATAAGTAATGCCAAGAAGTTTTAACTCATAAACCTGTGAGTTTTTTTCTATTTAGCCAGTTCATATTTTCCTTCTTTTCACTTAAAAGCGAAAGAATTCTAATACCAAGAATTAGCATTTTGTTTCTCCTCTCATTTTGTAGAGAGGAGAAAAGAATGGAGAAGAGAACAAAAAGTTATTGAGAGTCTCCTGTGAGCACACTGTTAGATACTTTACCTGGATTATCTGATTTAATTCTCAAAACAGACAGATAGAATTTTTTTGGTTTGTTTTCCAGCAGAAGACCCTGAAGTTCAGGATAGGCATGCAGCTTGCTTACAGTCACAAAGTCAAGTAAGGTGTTAACTGAAACTCTAGTTCAGATATGCAAGATTCCAAAGCCTTGAACTCTTCATAAATTCATATTTTACTTGTACTTTGCTTTGTAATTACCTGCACTCTGATTTCCTTGTGAGGGATTACTTCTTCCCAATTTAGAGGAATGATAGTTTGACCACTCTCCTAGCTCAGAAAGAAGCACATGACTCTAACCAGTTCAATTTGGTGGCAAGATTGAACGTTGTAAGCTTTGAGTGACCAGGGGAGGTATGAAGGCTATTTAAGAGGTAAAGTACACAAAATTTGGTCAATGGTCTCAGGCTAGAGCCAACGTTAGCTCTTTTGTGACAATGTGACCTCTAACGTCACTGAATATAGCATATCTATGGGGTATTTAAAATACTTGGAAACTAGAATAAAGTATGTCTTACAGAAAATTGGTAGCTTTCCCATTTTGTAATGTTTTGGAACAGAAGGCATAAGATAAAATGCACAACTTTTTCTTAAAAGTTTAGATAATTTCATCAGTAATTATCTTATTCCAAATTATTTTTCCATTAACAATATTTTGTGGTTTTCCTCAATTATTGTTCTTAAATCTATTTTTTCCTTTCGATTTTTAAAATTAAAATTTTAATTAAAAAATTTTACTTTTCAAGGTTAAACAAGATGTAAGATTGTATGCCTTCCTGTATACCTTTCATCTAACTTTCATGAATATTAGCATCGTAACCACAGGACAATGAGCAAAATAAGGCAACTAACATAATACAATAATATTAACTAATCTACAGACTTTATTCAAATTTTGTCCCACTAATGCCCCCTTTCTGCATTGAACTCCAATTTGGGATTTCACATTGCATTTATTGTCATGTCTTCTTACCTCTTCCAATACAGTGCAGTTCCTCAGACTTGGTCTTTTAGATCTTGAGATTTTTGAAGATAACAGGTGTCTTCGCCATTTGCATGCTAAAAGGAGTACCTGAGGCTGGCTAATTATTTTTTTAAAAGATTTGTTTGGCTTACAGTTCTGTAGGCTGTAGGTGCCAGCGTCTGCTCTGCTTCTGGTGGAGGCTTCAGGAAACATTACTTATGGTAGCAGGCAAGGGGAGCCAGAGTACAACATGGCAAAAGAGAGAGTGAGAAAGGGAAGAATGTAACATTCTTTTAAACAACCGACTTTCCTGTGATCTAACAGAGCACTCGTTACTGCATGGAGAACATCAAACCATTGATAAGGGATCTGCCTTATGACCCAAACACCTTCCACCATGCCCTATCTCTCAACACTAAGGATCAGATTTTAACATGAGATTTGGAGGGGACAAATATTTTATACCAGCACACATCATTTTATTGCACTTTGCTTTATTGTGCTTCACAGATATTGCATTTTTCACAAATTTAAGTTTTGTGGCATCCTGATCCTGAATCAAGCAAGTCTATTGGCACCATTTTTCCAACAGCGTGTGCTCATTCATTGTCTATATGTCGCATTTTGGTAATTCTCACAATGCTTTAAACTTTTCATTATTATTACATCTGTTGTGGTGATCTGTGACCAGTGATCTTTGATGTTACTATTGTAATTGTTTTGAGACACCATGAACCGTGCCCTTATTAGATGGTGAACTTAATCAATAAATCTTGTGTGTGTGTGTTCTGACTGCTACATCAACTGGCTGTTTCCCATCTCTTATCCTCCCACTCCCCCTGCCAAGCTTTCCTATTACCTGAGAAACAACAATACTGAAACTGGGACAATAACTCTACAATATTCTCTACGTGTTCAAGTAAAAGGAAGAGTCATACATCTCTCACTTTAAATCAAAAGCTAGAAATTATTAAACTTAGTAAGGAAAGCATATAGAAAGTTGAGGTAAGTCAATATCTAGGCATCCCATGCTAAACAATTAACCAAATTGTGATTGCAAAGGAAAATCCTTAAAGAACATTAAAAGTGCTACTCCAGTGAACACACAAATGATAAGTGAAACATTCTTATTATTGATATGGGAGAAGTTTGAGTGGTCTGGATAGAAGATCAAACCAGCCATGACATTCTCTTAATCCAAAACCTAATCCAGAGCAAGACCCTTACTGTCTTCTATTTTATGAAGGCTGAGAGAGCTGAAGAAGCTGTAGAAAAAAGTTAGAAACTAGTAGAAGCTAGCAGAGATTGACTCATGAAGTTTAAGGAAAGAAGTCATCTCCATAACATCAAAGTGCAAGGTGATGCAGCAGGTTACCTAGAACTCGTTAAAATGATGGATGAAGGGGACCACGCCAAATAACAGATTTGTAGTGTAGACAAAACAAGCTTATGTTGAAAGAAGATGCCATCCAGAACGTGTATAGCTGAGAGGAGAAGTGAATGCCTGGCTTCAAAACTTCGAAGGGTAGGATGACTCTCTGGTTAGGGGCTAATAAAGTTGATGTGGATTCTAATGCTCATTTACCATTTGGAACATCCTAGGGATCTTCAGAGTGATACTAAATCTACTCTGCCTATGCTCTGTAAGTGAAATAACTAAGCCTGGAGGACAGCAAATCTGTTTACAGTGTAGTTTACTGAATGCTTTATGCCCACTGTTAAGACCTACTGCTCAGAAAATGAGAGTCCTTTTAAGATGTTACTGATCATTGAGCAATGATGGAGATGTACAGAGACATGAATGTTGTTTTCATGCTTGCTAACGCAGCATTCTTCTGCAGCCTATGGATCCAGAATAATTACAGCTGTCAGGTCTCATTATTTAAGAAATGCATTTTGTAAGGCTATAGCTTCTACAGATAGTGATTCTTTTGATGGATTTGGGCACAGTAATTTGAAAACCTTCTAGAAAGGAGTCATCATTCTAGATGCTATTAAGAACATTCTTGATTCATGAGAGGAAATAAAAATAAGTAACAGAAGCTTGGAAGAATTTGATTCCAACCCTCATGGATGACTTTGAGGGGTTCAAGATTTCAGTGGAGGAAGTAACTGTAGCTATGGTGAAAATAGCAAAAACACTAGGATTAGAGGTGGATCCTGAAGATGTGACTGAATTGCCACAATCTCATGATAAAACTTTAATGTATGAGGAGTTGCTTCTTTAGGATAGGCAAAGAAAGTGGTTTCTTTGAATCTAATTTTGGTGAATATGCTATGAATGCTATTGAAATGAAAACAAAAGATTTAGAATATCCCATAAACTTAGTTGATAAAGCAGTAGCAGAGTTTGAGACTGTAGACTCCAATTTTGAAAGAGGTTCTAATGTGGGCAAAATGCATCAATCAAATGCCATGGCATATTGCTGAAAATTTTTGGTGAAACAGTCAAATAATGTGCCAAACATTACTTGGTCTTATTTTAAGAAATTACCACAGCCAACTTAACCTTCAGCAACCACCACCCTGATCAGGCAGCCGACATCAACATTAGGGCAAGATCCTCCACTAGCAGAAAGATTATGGTTTGCCCAAGGGCTCAGATTATTGTTAGCATTATTTTCTTTAGCAATAAACTATTTTAAAATTAAGGTATGTACACTGTTTTTTTGGACATAATGCTATGGCACATAAATATAATGTAAATATAACTTTTATATGCACTGGAAAACCAAAACATTTGTGTGAATAGCTTTATTGTGATATTTGCTTTATTGCAATTGTCTGATACACATAATATCTTTGAAGTATAACTGGGTAGTGCCTCCTATTTGGGTTTTTCTGATGCTTGCTTTCTCACGAGTAAATTGTGGGTTATAGTCTCGGCAAGAATATCATAGAAGTGAAGTTGGGATCTTCTCAGTATATCCTGTCAGGGGACACATATTAAGATGTCTCAATCTTGGTTATCATTGGTTAAGGTGGTGTCTGTCAGATATCTTCACTGTAAAGTTTCTATTTTCTCTCTTAAAATTAATTCATCTCTTTTGGGGAAAGATACCTTGAAAATATGTAAATCTTATTTCTCATACTTTCACTGACTATTTTAAAATGCATTATGAATCTTGCCTAAAACAATTACTGTGGTGTTTGTCAAAAGTTGATTTTCTATCTTTTCTTATATATTAATTAATTGAAATTTTGCTATGAAAGGGTATTTCCCACCTGATTCATTTATTTATTCAGTTATTCATTTATATTAATATGTACTGATGTTTTATTCTTTGGGCTATAACTCATTATTATCTCTTTTTTATTTTATTTATCCTAGGTCTGGCCATTGGGAGTTCTTTTAGGTTGACTCCGGCGCTCTTTGATGTGTCCTCATCATTTTCTGAGTACTTCCCCTCTCTCTGGCATACAAAAAGTCCCATATTTATTTTGTACTTTCCTTGGCCCAGTTGTGGAATCTGTCATATCTCAGGAGTCCTGGCTCCTTTTATTGAAGAATTATACAAGAAGACCCAAGATCTAGGCAGTAGATGGAATCACAGTTACTGAGGCATGATTGCGTTCAGGCTTGCTCTTTCTTTCTTTCTTTCTTTCTTTCTTTCTTTCTTTCTTTCTTTCTTTCTTTCTTTCTTTCCTCACACACACACACATACATTCATACATATAAGAGGAGGGACACCCCTAAAAATAGAATTTATTTATGAAGGAATGTATATTTATTCTTACATGTTTAACTTCAGCCACCTTCAAATTACTCTCTGTTTGATGTAATACACCTATCAAGATGCTTTTTACATTGCTCAAAACAGTTTTTGAACTCAATTATGATGGCTTTTATTGCTTTTGCCATTTTTCATTTCATTTCTTCCTTCCTTCCTTTCTTCCTTCTCTCTCTCTCTCTGTTTCCTCCTTCCTTCCATCAAGGTCTTGTTCTGTCACCAACCTGTAGCACAGTGGCATGATCACACACTCACTGCAGCCTTGACCTCCTGGCTGTAGATGATCCTTCTGCCTCAGTCTCCCAAGTAGCTTAGACTACAGGCACATGCCACCACATTCAGTTAATTTTTGAAGTTTTTTATAGAGGTGGGGTCTTGCTATATTGCCCAAGCTGATCTTGAACTCCTGAGTTCAAGTAATCCTGCCTCTTTGGCCCCCCTAAGGACTGGGATTACAGGCGTGAACCACCATGCCCAGCCTTTTTCAGGTTTTCTTAATGGGCCATGCTAGGACACATGTATACACACACACACATACACACACACATTCATACATATAAGAGGAGGGACACCCCTAAAAATAGAATTTATTTATGAAGGAATGTATATTTATTCTTACATGTTTAACTTCAGTCACCTTCAAATTACTCTGTTTGATGCAATACACCTATCAAGATGCTTTTTACACTGCTCAAAACAGTTTTTGAACTCAATTATGATGCCTTTTATTGCTTCTGCCATTTTTTGTTTCATTTCTTCCACATTGGCAAAACTTTCCCTTTGAGGACTTTTTTCATCTGAGGAAACAAAGAAATGTTGCTCTGGGCGAGATCTGATAAATAAGGAAGTTGGGGCATGGGGGTCATGCCATTTGTTGAGGCAAGACAAGGATCAGAAACTGATGAACACTCAGTGAGGTGTGGGCAGATGTGTTGTCATAGTGAAAGAAACAGTTGCCTGTTTGCCACAACTTGGGATATTTCTTCCACAATGTATGATGTAACCTTCTCAAAACTTCCAGATAAAAATTTGGTTGATTGTTTAATTAAGAGAAACAAATTCTGAGTGCATTACTAGGGCCCCACCCTCCAAAAGATAATTATGTTATTTGAGAAGGTCTCATCCTGTATGTATACATATAGAGAGACATATTTTTTTAAAAACCATGAATTCATAGTTCCAATTCTAACCATGTTATAGGGTTTATTCTGGCCTTCTCTCTTTCTTTATTATAATTCCTCTCTCTGAAAGAAGCCTGGATATTATTATCCACAACATATTTACTTTTCACTTAATCCTAGAATACACATAAAGTAGATCCAGAATTCCTAGCCTGTAACTCAATGAAAAACAGATTTATTAACTAGAGTAAAATATATATGCAGTTCTTTGTCTTTAGATTTAGGAAGAAATAGGAAAAATACTTTTTTTTTTGAAGTTAATTTAGGTGAGGTTTTTTTTCCCCCTCACCTCTTCAGTGTGGTTGTCTAATTCATTTCCAATAAAGTTAGAATGATTTATTAATAATTTTATTCCATTTAAATTTCTTCTTTTCTTGGTTAAACTTAATTAATTTCTTCTTCAAGTATGTAAAACATCAACATTGTTCTAAAAATCAAGACTATACAAAACATTTCACAAAAAGGTCTACTCAGAGAAGTAACACTCTTCTCCCATTCTTTCTACCAGAACAATGAATGATGGTAGCTTGGTTTCCAGCTAAACAAAATGACAGCACAATATTTTAAAATAAACATAAGCAGATGGTAGGAGAAATATAAGAAATCGGAACTCTTTTAGAAGTAGAACACATTTGGTTTTTGTACAAGTAATCAAGGACATAAAGTACCATCAACACATAAAGTTAATCTGGTAAGAAAGAGAATCTCAACTATTTGAGCAAATTACATGGAAGGTAACAGATGATTTTCACTACCTCCTCTTAAAAGCAGACTGAATACTCCCTTGTGAATTCGGCATTTTAACAGAGAGAAATCCTTGTTCTAGTCCTCTGTTAATGTAATATTTTGGCAGTAAAAAATTCATGAAGTTTAAAGATTAAAAAATCATATAATTAAACTTATAAAAACGGAGCTAACTTTGCCAAACTTTTAATGGCTTCATTGCTCATTTTCAGATTCACTTGCTATTGGTATCAACGAAGACAAGTAAAGTTTATTTTATATAAATCTTCTAAACTTTTTCTGTCCATACGAGTTTTTTTTTTCTTCACTATCTTCTTTAACTTTCTAGGCAACAAAACTCTTTGCTTTAAGACAATACTGCTCTCTTTTCCCATTGATAAGTAAAGTAATTCTACTACTTTTCACACACATTTAGTCTTTTCCTGAAACTGTTGCTCCCAGGAAAGCATCAATCCTCATCTTTAACCAAAATATCTAATTTCTCTTTCACAAAGAAACTTGGGAGGTAGGTAATTGAGCACACAAAACAACCACCTGTTGTACATGCACCATTTTTACATCTTAATGGAAAAATTAATACATTCAGCAACATAATCCAAATATTACTAGCATCTGCAAATAATAAGCAAAATGTTTGTCTGATATTTCAGTATTCTATTTTACTTAGAAATTATTTAAGCATTCAAAAATTGCCCATTAATATACCGTTAGTCCAGGGTTTTAAAGTTAACTGAAAAACTTGAAAATTATGTTTCAGCAAACTTAGCACAAAATGATATAAAATGTTTTCTTCAGAATTATATTTCAATTTAGTTGAATATGGTTTTATATTTTTTATAATAGTGAATATCATGTGGTAGAAAAGTTAGCCTATCTGATCAGTAAACTGTGTGAAAATTGTAGTAAGTTCAGATGAACAGATGTCTTCAGGAGAAACCTGACTCTTAAATAAAAATTACATTTTTGTATTATACTCCACATTCATGATATCAGGGGAAATCTATGTAAGTATTATTAAACCAAAATTACCAAAACAATCTGATTTACTTTATAATTCACTTTTATTACATGAATATTTCTAACATTAAGATTTGCTAAGGAAGGATTTTTTTCCTTAACATCCTAGCACACTTAAAGTATTAGAAGTCAGTTCTTTTATTTGTGAGAATTCCTGTAATATTATGATTATGTAAACACTTATAATTTTCTACAAACCAATCAGAGTTGATATTTGTTTTAAAATACATTACATTATTAATTTATAAAACTTATTGTATTAATGCACATGAAGGTAGAAAAATATTTCACACTTACAATGAGAGATAAAGGTGGTTTTCAATTACAGATACAGAAGCAAGCTTACTGTAGTTCAACACCTTCAGTAACAGGTCAGTAACACCATATCACAGTGGTTACTATCTCAAAGAGTTATTCTTTTTTTCCATTGGAACTGAGACATATCTTGCACAGAGACAAAACAGATGAAGAATATAAACTCTGATACCTCTCACTGACAGTGCTTGCCAAATGTTCATGCCATAAAAGCAAATAATAAATTAATAAAACTTATTGAGTGTACACAAATTAGGATTAGAGCAAAACATTCCCTCAAATCAGAAACAAATATAAAACTCTGAACCTAACAATCCCAGAAAATCTATTCTTAATATCATCTCTGCTAAGGGATTCCTGTTGAACATCATGCCTACTAAATAGAGCACTCAGAGTATGGCCATCATCTGGTTGTGGGGTAAAATAATTTATATACTTTTAGATATTGTCATTTTTGGTAATGAACACCTTCCTGAAAAGCCAGGCATAGAGAAAAAAGAAAGCATAAATTTCAAAGCAGTGAAGGTGAAGAGGAATATCAATAAAACTGGCCCAATCTAATAAAATGTGATAGTGGGTTAAAAAAATGAGCAAAAAGTAATATACATATAAATTATGAAATAAAATGCAGAAATAAATGCTAATATGTCAGTTTTTAATGCATATAAATAGAATAAACTCTTCGGCTAAAAAAATAAAGACTACTAAAGTTTATCCGATTGAAATTTAAGAATCTAACTATGTTCTGCTTATATAAAAGATACCTAAAATATAATGACACAGAAAGGTCAAATGTAGAGAGAAAAAAGTGATATTAGGCTATTACCAATGAAAAGAGAACTTATGTGGTTACATTGGTGTCAGAAATTTTTATGAATAAAGGAGTTTGACTGGGCACGATGGCTTATGACTTTAATCCCAGCACTTTGATAGGCTGAGGTTGGAGGACCATTTGAATCCAAGAGTTTGAGAATGGAAGCATAATGAGACTTCATCTCTACAAAAAAATTTAAAAAATTGTCTGGGTGTGATGTTGCCTGCCTGTAGTCCCAACTACTCAGGAGGCCAATGTGAGAGGATCACCTGAGCCCAGGAGGCAGAGGCCGCGGTGAGCTGTGATTGTCTCTCTGCATTCCAGCCCGAGTGACAGAGTGAGACCTTAACTCAAAAAAACCCCCAAACAAACAAACAAACAAACAACAATCAAAATGAAGCTTCATATCATGCATTTATGGTCAATTGATTTTTGTCAAAGATACTAAAAACATACAATGGAGAAATAACAGTTTCTTCATTAGATAGTGTTAGGAAAACTAGAAATCCACATGCAGAACAGATATACACATTCGATCCTCACACCACACCATATACAAAAGAAACTCAAAATTGATTGAAAACTTAAATGTAAGATCTGAAGCTATAAATCTACCAGAAGAAAATATAAATAAAAAGCTCCATGACATTGATCTGGACAATGATTTTTGGATTGACTCTAAAGCACAGGCAATCAAAGCAAAAATAAACAAATGAGATTACATCAAATGAAAAAGTTTCTGCAGAACAGAGGGAATGATCTACAGAGTGAACAGACAAGCTACAAAATGGGAGAAAATATTTTCAAGCCATATATCTGATAAAGGATTAATACACAAAATATATAAAACTTTAAACAACTCAATAATAGGAAAACAACTAGATTAAAACATGAGCAAAGGATCTGAATAGACATTTTTTAAAAGAATACATACAAATAGCCAGCAGGTATATGAAAAAATGCTCAGCATTACTAATCATCTGGGAAATACAAGTCAAACCACAACCAAATATCACTTCAACCAATGACAATGACTAGTGTGTATGTGTGTGTGTGTGTGTGTGTGTGTGTGTGTGTGTGTGTGATAAATAATGTTGCTGAGGATGTGAAGAACAGGGAACCCTTATATACTGTGGGTGGGAATAAAAGTTGGTATAGCCATTGTGGAAAGCACTCTAAAGTTTCCTAAAAAATTAAAAGTGGCTTAATTATATTACTGGTTATATATCAAAGGAATGAAATAAGTATTGCTGGAGATATATCTGCACCCCCGTGTTTATTGAAGCAGTATTCACAGTAGGTAAAATATGAATCAACCTAAGTGTTCGTAACGGGTAATGGATAAAGAAAATGTGGAACATATACACAACAGATTTGGCCATAAAAAATGATTTTATTTGAGACAACATGGATGAACTTGGAAGATGTCATGTTAAGGGAAATAACCAACCACAGAAAGACAGATACCTCACAATTTAACTTATTGTGGAATCTAAAGAAGTTTAACTCATAGACTAGAGAGTAAATTCGTGGTTACCAGAGGCTGGTGGGTGAAGAGACTGAGAAGATGCTGGTTAAAGGGAATGAATGTTTAATTTAGATAGGAACAATAGTTAATAACAATAATTTGTATACTTAAAAACTACTAAGAGAGTAGCTTTTAAGTGTTCTCACCACACAAAGAAAACATCAGTATGCAAGATAATGTATATTGCAAAATACCTTGATTTAGCCATTTCACAACATCAAAACATCATGTTGAATACCATAGATATATATATAGAATTTTTATTTGTCAATTAAAAAGAAGTTTAATATCTAATAATATTTTAAATATAATAGTATTGAACTGTATGAAGCTAAAACATAGCTGTGAAACTTGCAAAGAAAACAAGAATAAAATAAGAATAACTGATGAATCTTCAATCATGGAGAGAAATTTTATCTGTCTTGGATATTTATAGGTAAAACATACAAAGAAATTAGTAGATTAAAACACGAGCAAAGGGTCTGAATAGACATTTTTAAAAAGAATACATACAAATGGCCAGCAGGTATATGAAAAAATGCTCAACATTACTAATCATCTGGGAAATAGAAGTCAAACCACAACCAAATATCACTTCAACCAATGACAATGACTAAAGTGTGTGTCAAGGAGTCAAAACTTAGTAAGACTGATCTAATGGGTATGTCTAGAAGTCAATAATAGGAAGCATATTCATTTCAGGGCTACCTGTATCAGTCCTCAAAGCAATCTCAACAGTTGAAAGATAACAAATTATTTGACAAAATGCAATAAAATTATATTCCCAAGCATATATATTTAGGAAACTAAAAACTACACTTTTAAATTATTCATAAGTCAAAGAACACATATTAGAAGTCAGAATACAAGAATTCCAAGGAAGATGCAGGTGAAGCCTGTCAGACTAAGCAAATCCCAGGGTAAGTGAGTGAGTATATGGAAAACTTTGCATGTATCAGTAAGTGGGCATGTGAGTGACTGAGTAGAGATTCAGAAGCAAGTAGCAAGGGGTCTCCTGCTGAAGTGGCTGGTGCCACCACTGCTCTGCTTGGTCCCAGAAGCCAAATGCCATCTTTAAAAAATCAACAAAGCCCTTCTCAGGAAGAAGCTGCTGGGAGAGATTGCTGGCTTCAGGCTCTGCCTCACCATTGCAGCACCTGGTCAGACACTGGCAGCAAGGGCTATTGAGGAAGCACAGCAGAGAGCCCAGAGGCAGAGCCCCACTGGAGAAGGCAAAAGAGGTGCCCTTCCACCATCTTGACAACTGGGAAAAAAGTGCTCTGACTTGCTCACCATGGAGTGAAAGACCTGGCCTAATCTCTGTGATGGGTGGATTAACTACTCAGGGGTTGATGGTGACCCAGGGGGAATATCCTGAAAGCACAAACTCTGGAGGGACAGAATGAGTACTGAGTCTCATGTGCTCCACCCCCTACCCTGATTTAGCTGAAGGAAAAAGGGTGTGGCTAGAAGATGAGGAAGACCTCCAAAGATATCAGTATTGAGTCTGGGGTTGACCCAACCCCCACCTCCCCATCAATCCTCTGAACATCAGACCCACACAGGTAAGGCATGACTGAGAGGGACAAACCCAGGTGGAGTCTGAACGTCAACCGTAAGAGGAGAACTCTATTCCAGGATAAGCCTGGATGGGATGCCCCCACCAGTACCTGGGGAATTGACAGTCTTGCACCTCCCCACCAGAGGGAATCCCCCTGACCATATTAGAGTGGAGGGGAGGGCTGAAGCACCACTCACCCCCACCACCCCACCACCCCCTCCTCCTTTCCCCAGGCTGAACACTGGGAATATTGTGAATGAGGCCAAAACTCTGCAGTAGACAGTAGAGGGGCAGCAGAGAAAAACAATTACAGAACCTGCCACAAGAGGATAGGTTTTTTATCTTTCTTATTTTTTTTTCTTCTTTCTTCTCTCATTTTTTTGTTATCAGTTTATGTGTGTATGTGAGGGATTGAGTGTTCATCTTTCAGTTTTTTTGCTTGTTTGTTTTTGTTCTTCTCTTTTTTTGGTTTAAAGTGTGTGTGAATACCCGTGTCAAGGTTCAATTTGAATTCCTTTATTTCTTTTCTCTTTTTCTTCTCCTTTCATTTTGGGTTGCGTGTGTGTGTGTGTGTGTGTGTGTGTGTGTGTGTGTGTGTGTTTGGTTTTCCTGTAGTTTTGTTGTTGTTTGGATTTGCTTTGCTGTTATTCCAGTTTGTTTTGGGGTATGTTTGTGTGTGTGTTTAATTGTTTTTTGATTTTGTTTCTGCTCTTGTTGTTCTGTGTTTTTTTTTTTTTATGTTTTATTTATTTTAAATTTTTGTCCATCCTATTTCATTCTACTTTTCTCTGTTCTCCTCATTGCTGTTACTGTATCTTGGACTCAGGAGGTACACACATGTATCCATTGCATCATCATATAGAGTGGTGGTGGGGAATGAGTCTCAGGGAATCTGTACCACAGTCAGTGAACATTGTAATTTCCAAACAGTTTCTGAATCCTAGCTCCCCGTCCTACACTTTATTCAACTCTCAAAACTACAAGGGACAGCAAAGTCTCCCACCCACTGCCCTGTTTAAAAATAGAACAAATTCAGAACTGATCAGGGAAGAATAGAGGGCTGAGCAAACATCAGAAGTGAAAGCCTCTCTTATGGCACTGAAAAATGAAAGTAAAGAGAAAAGAAAGAGATCTTTCACAAATAAGGAAAAATTAACAGAAGAATGCAGATAATTCCCAGTGTTACAAAAAAAAAATACCCGAAAAATCAGACCTCAGAGCCCAAACAATGGGAGTCACCAATGACTGGCTCCAGAATACAACAGAGATTAGGGCATGGATGGAAAGAGTGAAGAGGACTCAAGAAAGACAAGATTCAACACTGAAAGAACTTGTAACAGAGATTTTGGCCATAAAAATTTCATCCAGGAAATAAATAACAAGCATGGAAAGCAGAATTAATCTAGCTGAAGAAAGAATCTTAGAACTTGAAGACCAAAACATGGAATTAACCCGCTCTGTAAAATATAGAAAGAAACTCAGAAAGAAAGAACAAAGCCTCCAAAAGATGTGCAATTATAACAAGAGGCTGAACCTATGCCTGATTGGTATCACAGAAGAAGAAAGGGAAACACCTCGGGGAAAGTATTCCAGGAGGTTACCTAAGAAAACTTTCCCCATCTGACCAGAGGTGTGATCATCCAAACACAAGAGATACAGAGAACCCCTGCAAGACATCAAATGAGAAGACCAATCCCTAGACACATAGTAATTCACCTACACAAAGTAGGCACACACACACAATAATCCTAAAGGCAGCAAGAGAGAAAGATGAGACTACCTACCGGGGAAAACCAATCAAAATAGCAGCAGACCTATCAGCAGAAACATTATAAGCTAGAATAAACTGGAATCCAATATTTAAAGTTCTCAAAGATAAACAATTTCAACCAAGAAATTCCTACCCAGCCAAGCTCAGCTTTATCAGTGATGGAGAATTAAAATCCTTCCCAGGTATCTAATCCCTAAGAGATTATGCAGCTTCCAGACCAGATCTACAGGAGGTACTTAAAAAGGTATTAAGCACAGAAGAAAGAAAAAAAAGAATGGCCACACACTTCCCAAGAGAACAGTAGAACACAGAATCAACATAGAATACATCATGACTACAAGCTTGGAAAACACACACATACGTCAACCCAAAAGCTAAAAGAAAACAATCAAGCAAAGAAAAAACTTTATAAGAACATCATGACGAGGATAAACAATCACATTTCAATAATCAGTCTGAACATGAATAGACTAAATGTACCTCTGAAAAGACACAGAATGGCAAACTAGATTTAAAAAATGACCCAATAATTTGCTGCATCCAGAAAACTTATCTCACTACAAGAGATGCACACAGAATCAAAGTTAGAGGATGGAAAATGAGTTTCCAGGTGAAGAGATCACAAGGAAAGCAGGAGTCATGATCTAAATATCAGACAAAACAACCTTTAAGCTATCAAAAATTTTAAAAAGATATGGAAGGACACTGCATAATGATAAAAGATTCAATCCATCAACAAGAAATATTCATCCTAAACATATATGCACCCAACACAGGAGCACCAGTGCTTATAAAGCAACAACTAAGTAAACTAAAAAAAGATATTGATTCTAACACTATTATAGCTGAGGACTTAAATACTCCACAAACAATCCTAGATAGATCATGAAGGCAAAAAATCAACAAAGAGATCTGTAACCTCAACTTGACACTTGACCAAATGATCTTAATAGATACCTACAGAATACTCTACCCAACATCCACAGAATACACATTCTACTCACCACCACATGGAATGTACTCCAAGATCGATCACATCCTCAGCCATAAATCAAGCATAAACAAATGTCATAATATCAAATACTGTCATGCACCTTCTCAGACCACAATGGAATAAAAATAAATATTAATACCAACAAAATTCCCCAAAACCCACGAAGACATGGACACTAAATAGCATGATGCTGAACAACTACTGGGCCAACACAGAAATCAAAACAGAAATTAAAAGATTCCTGGAAACAACTGAAAATGAAGAAACATTCTACCGAAACCTCTGGGATGCCATGATATCAATTCTAAGAGGGGGATTTATATCCCTATGAACACACATCAAGAAAATGGAAAAATCACAAGTTAGCCTAATAAATCACCTAAGGGAGCTGGAAAGACAAGGCTACCAAAACCCTAACTTTAGCAAAAGAATTCAGATCACCAAAGTAAAAGCCCAAATACAGGACATAGAAGACAAAAGTATTATAGAAAAAAATCAATGAAACAAAAAGCTAGTTCTTTGAAAGGATAAACAAGATTGATGGATTCCTAGCCAGAATGACCAAGAAAAAGAGAGAAAAAGCCCAAATTAAACACAAGAAATGCAAAAGATCAAATCACAACTGATCCCGAAGAAATACAAAAGATTATCAGAGATTACTATGCATACCTGTATGGAAACAATCTTCATAACCTAAATGAAATGGAGGTCTTTCTGACATCACACAACCCCCCAAGGTTGAATCAAGAAGACACTGAAACACTAAAATAGACCAATAACAACCCAGGAAATTGATTTTGTCAGTAGAAAACTACCTACAAAAACAGTCCTGGACCAGATGACTTTCCTTGGAATTCTGCAAAACATACAAAGAGGAACTGATCCCAATCCTATTGAAAATATTCCAGGCAATTGAGAAAGATGGAATTCTCCTCAAATCATTTTTACAAAGCCAACATCACAAGAAAGAGCCAATATCCCTAATGAACATAGACACAAAAATTCTCAATACGATTCCAGCAAATCACTTCCAAAAATCTTCCACCATGACCAAGTAGGCTTCATCCTCAGGATGTAGGGCTGGTTCAACATCTGAAATGTAATTTTAAATATAATTAAATACATCAATAGATGTAAAAACAAGAACCACATGATTATACCATTAGATGCAGAAAAAACTTTTGATAAAATCCAGCATCCCTTCATGATAAAAAAAAAAACCCAAACACCTAGGCACAGAAGGAATATACTTGAAAATAGTAAGCACCATCTATGATAAACCCACAGCCAGCAAATTGCTAAATGGACAGAAACTGGAAACATTTTCCCTGAAAACCAGAATAA
This sequence comes from Tarsius wallacei, assembly GCA_963574415.1. NCBI lineage: Eukaryota > Metazoa > Chordata > Mammalia > Primates > Tarsiidae > Tarsius > Tarsius wallacei. The sequence goes on along the minus strand of CAUYQG010025169.1, from coordinate 22,803 downwards.
GACAAGGCTGCCCATCCTCACCCCTCTTGTTCAACATTGTATTGGAAGTCCTATCCAGAGTAATTAGACAAGAGAACGAAAAAAAGGATTATCCAAATAGGAAAAGAGGAAGTTAAGTTATCCCTGTTTGCTGAAAATATGATCCTATACCTCGAAAACCCAAGAGAGTCAGTGAAAAACCTCCTAGCACTGATAAATGACTTTGGCAAAGTCTCAGGGGGTACAAAATAAATGTGCAAAAGACAGTTGCATTTTTATACACCAACAACAAACAGGCAGAAAACTAATAAAGCGCAATCCCTTCACAATAGCCACACACACCAAAAAAAAAAAAAAAAAGAAATGAAATACCTCCACATCTTCCTAACCAGAGGAGTGAAAGACCTTTACAATGAAAACTACAAAACTCTGCTCAAAGAAATCCAAGAAGACACAGAGAAATGGAAATATGTTCCATGCTCATGGATAGGAAGAATCAACATTGTCAAGATGTCCATCCAACCACAGGCAATCTACAGATTCAATGCAATACCCATTAAATAACTAACTTTATTCTTCTCAGACCTGGAAATGACAATACAAAAATTCATATGGAAACATAAGCAACCACGAATAACCAAACAATCCTTAACAAAAGGAACAAAGCAAGAGGTATCACACTTCCAGACTTTAAAACTTACTATAAGGCCACAATAATCAAAACAGCCTGGTATTGGTACAAGTATAGGCATATGGATCAATGGAACAGGATAGAGATTCTGGAAACAAAGCCTCAATTTCTCAACCAAGTAATCTTCGACAAAGCCTCCACTAACAACCACTAGGAAGAGGAGAACCTATTCAGTAAATGGTGCTAGGAAAACTGGCTGACCACATGCGGAAGACTGAGACAGGACCAACTATCTATCACCATACACAAAAATCAACTCTAAATGGATCAAAGACTGAAATGTAAAATCTCAAGCTACAAGGACCTTAGAAAATACAGGAGACACCCTTATGGAAATTGGAACTGGCAACCAGTTTCTGATCAAAACCCCAAGTGCCCATGCTGTAAGAGATAAGATAGACAAGTGGGACTTTATCAAACTGAAAAGCTTCTGCAAAGCAAAAGAAACCATCAAGAGAGTAGGGAGAGGGCACACAGAATGGGAAAAAATATTTGCCAACTGTATATCTGACAAAGGCCTAACATCTAGGATCTACAAGGAACTCAAACGTGCCAAAAGGAATAAAAAACAAACAATCCCATTAAAAAGTGGGTAAAAGACATGAATAGACACTTCTCAAAAGAAGATATATGGGCAGCCAACAGATACATGAAAAAGTGCTCAACCTCACTAATCATCAGAGATATGCAAATCAAAACCACACTGAGATACCACCTGACCCCAATAAGAATGGTCATGATTAATAAAACAAACAATAACAGATATTGGTGAGGATACGGAAGAAAAGGAAGATTTCTACACTGCTGGTGGGAATGCAAACGAGTGCAACCTCTTTGGAAAACAGTGTGACAATTTCTAAAAGAACTAGACATTGATCTTCCATATGACTCAGCAATGCTCCTACTGGGAATATACCCAGAGGAACTCAAATTATTCTACAAAAAGATACCTGCACACGCATGTTTATTGCAACACTATTCACAATGGCAAAAACATGGAACCAACTGTGCTGCCTAAGAAACTGGACTGGATAAAAAAAATGTGGTACTATACACAATGGAATATTATGCAGCCATAGACTTCACAGCAACTTGGGTGGATTTAGAGTCAGTCACACTCGGTGATCTATCACAGAACAAAGAACGGAGTACCACATGTTCTTACTCATAAACAGACCCTGAACATTTACCATAATACTATAAGAAAGGGATTGGCAGTAGAGGGATACTGCCAAGGTGTGTGTGTGTGGGGGGGGGGGACAACATCAATAAGGGTACCTGGTCTCAAAATAGGCAAAGTGAGGACCAAAGGGTGGCTCAAACTTTACCTATACGATGATCAATTGTATACCTAATCCTGAATTGTACTCTACATTTTGCAAATAAAAAAAGAAGTCACAATACATATAGAAATAAACAATGATGAAAATTTCACATCTCAACACTTGTGCAATTGTGCTAAAATAGTAAGATAGAAAGATTTACAATATGCTTTCCATGCAGTATGCATATATTAGAAACAAAGAAAAAATCAAAATATGTGACGTAAGTATCCAATGCAAGAAAGTGGAAAAAAGCAACAGTGTACAGAAAGAAATTAGCATGAATAAAATGATCAAATGAATAATAAAAATTAATTTAAACATTAAAAATTAATTAATATAGGCCAATTTTACAGAAATAAAAATGCAAAAGGAAGCATTGAACTAAATCAAACAATAAAAACATTTTAAAATGTGAGCTACTAAGTGCCAGCAGGGATTTGGAACAGCTGGAATTCTCATATGCTGCTGTTAGGACTAGAAATTGGTAAGCCCACTTTGAAAAACTGTTAGCAAATGTCAGTAAATTAACAAATGGAAAAAACATATCCAAGCCAAATATATCCAAGGTCCTGGTATTACAATTAAATTTCTTGTTTGTGACAACAAGCATTTACTGAATGTCAATTATCAGTGAGGAATTGTCCAACACACCAGAAAGACACAACTATGAAAAATACAGGGTCTTTGCCATAAAGGGATTCATGAACAACTTCAGGGACAGACTTGAAACTACTAATCAATCAGATCATGGAAATACTGGAGGTACTTACAAAGAAATATGATGGAAAATAAATTGGAAATAAAGATTAGCTGTCTTAAGATATGAGAACAGAAGGAACACAGATAATTCTTAACCAGAGGTGGTGATATTCAAGTAGGGCCTTGTGTTGAATGGATACGAATTTTCCTTACAAATAACTTTGCTGAGGTGGGGGTGGGGGTGGAGGATGCGATAGAATTTTAAATGGTGCCAACATAAAGAAAGGTGTGGCGATAAGAAAGTGCATGGTATATTTGAAAGGTATATGTAGTGATGAAAGAAGAAGCTGATAAGGTAAACTGGGGCTAAACTGCACAGCATATATGGTTTAAAAAAGGAATAAAACTACCTACTATAAATTCCCAATACATCAAATCACTTTAAATTTGTTGCTGAAAGAATTGATATACTTATTTGCAAAAATATATCATGTGACTGCTTTAAATGCTAAAGTTAACATATATTACTAACTGTTTAAACTTCAAAAGAAATTCCAGCTATTGTAATTCAAAAGTTTTAGCTCATTTTAAAAAACACATAATTTTGGTGAAGATAAGATGAAGAAATCTGAAACGTTGTGTGTATGTATTTTTTTTTTTTTAAAGAAATATGTGTCATTCATTACTTTGGTCATTCACTAAACGAGAATGTTTGTTTTTACTGATATTTTTTAAAAAGGTAATTAACCCTACCTGTTGGCTATTGAAACAGGTAGCATTAATTTTATAATAAAAAACATTTATACTATATTATCAATCCTGTGTTTAATATGCTTAAACACAAATAAAAACCTAATATAGTGCTAACGAGCTTACTATTTTTTAAAAAAGTTTTATTTAAATCATATGTTGGGATTCTTTGGACTACATACAACAGATGCTCCCTTGGGTTTTCTGAAGCCAAAAGAGAAAATTTATAATAAGGATACTCAGATATGGTGAAAATCCAAGAGAGATTTGGTCAGTTAAGGCTTGGAGAAGAATAAAAACAAAGATAGCTTCGTGGACCTCAGAAGTAACAGTTCTATGGCTTCTCAGTTTCAGTTGGCTCTCAAGAATCTAGTTGACTGTTACAGGATCAACTGTCCATGATCAGCCTGACAGGGCCTTAGAAGAGCATCAAGTTAAAGCGGGAGGGGCCTATTTCACACTCTATCAATATATCCACGTGAAAATATGAAATTCAGGTATGAGTATTTCTCCAAATAGGAGTTCCTTAGAGTTCTAACATTTTGTTTTATAATACACAGGTTGAATGGATGAGTCTAAAGGTCCTGAACTCTTATCTCACTGACCTTATATATCCTCTTTATCCTAACAGTTGGCTATAAAGAAAAAGGTATGTAAAAATAACACAGGCTGAGTTCAAACATTTTCTTTATGTTTTGTTTGGAAAAATGTCTGACAGAATGTTTGTCAGAAGCAAAATGTAAAAGTTGCCAGGGCTATAAAAAGATTAAGACAGACATTGTATTAAATGTTGCCCTTAGCAAGTTAGATACATCCAAAGGAAAGAATGGCAAACAATAGGGCTGCTCCAGACTTAGCCACATCTCTCAGTTTGGAGAAATCAGACAGTTCCTGTTTGATTTTTTTTTTTTTTTTGAGTTGGAGTCTCACTCTGTTTCCCAGGCTGGAGTGCAGTGGCACACTCACGGCCACCCCAGCGTCTACCTGTTGGGCTCCGGCAATCCTTCTGTCTCAGTCTTCCAAGTAGCCGGAACTACAGGCGTGAGCTTCCATGCCCGCTAATTTTATTTATCTATTTATTGTAGAGACGAGGTCTCACCAAGTTGTCCGGGTTGGTCTCGAATCCGCGGGTTCAGGTAATCCTCTCGCCTCGGTTTCCTAAAGTGCTGGGATTACAGACTGAGCCATCAAGCCTGGTCCTCTGTGAATTTTAATGTAGACTTTCTCTTTGGGTGTGCTGTGAAAGGGAGATGGATTTAAGTTACTTCACTGAGTTGATAGAGAGAGATAGGGTAGGGGAGAGAGACAGAGACAGAGAGAGAAAAAGAGAGGAGAGAAATACAGAGACAAGGACAGAGAAAGAGCCAGAGCCAGAGAGAGAGAGAACTTAAGCCAATGAAACAGCCCAAAGTCACATGTGTGGAGCTGGCCTGAAGCACTGGAGTAGGTATAGGCCCAAGGGAACACTGTAAGATTAAAAGGTCTCTGAAAAAGCCCAGAGGAGAGAGTATGTTGCTTCATAGCACGGGATAGCAGCTAATACTCACTGAGGGCTTATTATGTGCCAGACGCCACTGATCATTCCTCTGCTTTATTTTTATTAATTTTCAAAATAACTTAATGAGGTAAGCATTATTCTTTTCCTTCAGCTTACAGCTAAAAAAAAAAATTAGGGTTAGAGAATTAAGCAACTTTCTCAAGTCAATGGGAGAGTCAGAACTTCTACATTGGGGTTTCTCTCAGGGCCACGTTCTTGTAACCACAACCAACAGACAGCCTCTCCTTGCTCAGAAAGCACCAGATGTCCTTAGAAGTTCATGCCTTTGAAAGTTGGCTGTGGAAAGTAGTGAGAAACTGACAAGTGGCCTCACGTAAAGCCCAAGCCTTTGAACCACATGAATTTACTCAAATACTCCCTATAAACAGATGTCAGTATAAAGTATTTAAGAGGAAAACCAGTCCCATCATTGTTAAAACTTTACCCTAAAGTATACCAAGTGATGACAGTTTCTTAGCCAGCACCATACCTTAGTGAAGCACTAACTTTGTGCCATATTAAAGATATGTTAGTTTTATTGGGGTTATGAATTTGATAATTCTAATGGCTGACAATTCAGCAGGTCATGTTTGCTAAGCCCCTTAAGACTTTTCTTGCAACTATAAAAGGTGTAATCCTCACTTTTGCAAGTGTGAATATTTCTCTATTGTATGTCCATCCAAAACAGGGTTGCAGTTCTATGTTCTTATTTTTATTTTTATATATTAGAATTAGCAAGAATGTTTACTATTATTCTGAGCATGTGTGACAAAATTATTAATTATAATAAAGTGTAATCAGTAATTTATAACATAATGTCTATATTATTATTAGTAATGATATAAATAACAAAATTAATAATTAATTATAATTAACAATTTAATAACAGGAGGTAATTAATACTTCATAGAACCATGAATTCTCACATCACATGTGGTTTTTTCTTTCCCTAACTTGTGTACTAATTATATGTCTCTCTCACTGTATTTTAGGCACAATTAAGCAGGGACTATTACTTAATTGTAGTCCTAGTATTTGTACCACAGTGGTATTTTCCCCAGTCATGACAGAGTTTGTAGTCTTTAATTTTTGTACTTTGAGTACAGTATCTTTAAAATAGTTCTAGGAGGCACACCTGAGTTTCTCTATCACAGAATTACCTTTTGTTGCTTCTTTCAAGGCTTTCTCAAAGCCTTGAAAATTGCTTCAGAGTGTAGTTTTCAAAACTAAACATTGTGCATCACTTCCATGATTTTTGCCAAATATGTCATTATTATCTTCATAAATAATAGTTTCAAAGATAAATTCAGGGCCTTTACCTAAAATTTTATTTATGGTGTAACTATATAACTATTACAAATGGATCACCTGCTTTAAATCAACTGTTAAAAGTCGATACACTGAAAACAAAATTTGAGTTTCATATTCTTACCTGCTCTTAACTAAGGAGAGAGAGTAGTAAGTATTAGAGAAGCATTAAATACACACACACGGTATTAATCTGAGACTTTACCCTTCACATAATAAAATTAATTGAAAGAAAGTTTTAGAGGGAGCAATTCTTTTATGATCTAATGCATATTACTTAATGTCATTTTGCTTACTACCTACAATCGGCTTGTTTGCAGCCACAGCCCAGTTTGGGAAACATGCCTTATCCCATAAGTCCCCAAACAGAACACACATCAGAACTGAGTTCACATTCTCTCTTCTTAACCATTTGATTTTTGTCAGGATACTTAATTCCTTTAAGCTATCATAAAAGAGGGATAATAATATTTACTTTTCAAAATAACTTTGTGAATGATATGAGGTAACATTCACACCGTGTCTAGTCTTGTGCTTGGGATTAATTAAAGATATGAATACCTGCTATATGCCAGACACTCCCCTTGATGTTCAGGACGCAGAGAAGCACATGGCCGAGAAGAGCGCTGCTCTTGTGGAACTTAGGTTTTCTTGAGGGAAAATCAACCATGAACAACTCAGAAAACAGGCAGTCATTTCAGACAGTGATAAAAAACTCTGAAGTAAATACAAAGAGGTCATATGACAGAAATTGACTGCCATTCAAGAAATGCTAATTTTGTTCCTGACTCTTCCTGCTATTTGGTTAGAATTTCATATTAACATGAGAAAAAAAAATGAAGACTGTATTGAGAACATGCTTGTTAGCTACAGTTACATAAGGCACAGAAAAGTGAGCATGAGTAACAATGGTAGAAACATAACTAAATGTGTGGTCCTAATTTTAAATTTCTAGACTAAGACATTTAAGATCTTCCTTCTTAATTTACTTTCCATAATACATCTGGTCTTCTGTTAGAAAACATTTATTAATAATTAATTGTCATGCAAATTTAATACAACTGGGACTTTATCACCTACTTTTATCATGGGGTGTGTGTTTTTTTAAAATCACCATAACATTTTATTATGTTTTGATTTAGGAGAGTTGAGAAAATCTTTTTTCACATAATTCAAGCCCCTAAACATACTTTTCGGAAAATTTTTTTAAAATCATGCATATTTCTATTTCTACACAGATTAATTTTATTTGGTAATTTCAAACAAGTATTTTTTGAAAAAAAATTTTAAAACTTTCAATATAAAAAAGATTAAGCCACTCATTTTAAACTGAACTAAACTATGAACCTTCTGTAGGAATAGGAACCTAATGCCAATTTCAACATTCAGCAAAGATTCCCTGAAGGGGGCAGGGGACAGACCAGAGGTCAGGGTATAGCTGACAGAATGGGAAACCAAGATGAAATGATTTGCTTTGTAGCTAAACAAAGGATGAACTTATAGAGATAAAGAGAAACGGAGTTCTGAAATTCCAAAGCCCTATTGTCTGGCCTGTGGAAGATAAATTAACTCATCTGAGGCACTGCAGATTCATTTTGGAGGGTCAGGATTTTTTTTTTTCTTTTTCAATTCCTTCATTACTTAGCCACTGAAGTCATTAGCAATGATGTTGCTTTGTTGCTCTTGCTGGACTCTGTTCACATTCTTCTGATGTCTAAATGGCATAATTATTGGAATTAAGATTTTGAAGAATCAATTAGAAGAGTCTGTAGCCAGGGACAGGATACCCAATTAGGCTCTCCCAGTCTTCTTTCATCTCAGCCATAATTGAATCCTGCTTTTCTCAAATAACAATGGATCTTTTGATCTCTGTGGACGAAGGAAAGATCAAGCTGATCCTCAGAATCCATAAATGAATGTCTTCCTCCACCCCCCTCCTTCAAAGATCTAGTTAAAATCGAGTTTTCAATGTAATTACCAGGCACAAAAGAAAATTACTTCCTTTATTATCATTACTGAAAAACAGCATTTCTTTCTTCTTCCAGTTTTTTAATGTTACATTTTAAATCAATGAGTTTCATGTACATTTTATATTTTATGTGAAAACTCACAATAAGAGGACTTTCAAAGTGATGCTACAATGGTTATTTTTGTTTGTTTTTTGTTTTTTCTGTGTTAGAACCCCTATCTCTAAAACAAGTAGTTCAGTGCCATTGGCCCATAATTTACTTTAGACACGTACTTTTCTGTTCCCCAGAACAGCAATTATGAATGTTTAACAGACAACTTGATATAGTGGTAATCGCTGTGATCTAGTTCTGACTCTAATATTTTCTATTAATTCTTTAGCAAGTAAAATCTAAATTCTGAACTCCCAGTTTCACATTTGCAAAACAATATTTTGTCCATAATGTTATTTGAAAAAAGAATACAGTGAGGAAGTGCACATGTGTTGTTTTTCAAGTGCTGCAGTGAACTCCACATTGCCAATTTTATTATATTCATGGAACTAGAGTTCAAGCAGCATTTAAGGCTTCATAAAGTGTTGCAATTGTTAACCTCATTTTTTAGTGCTCACTTTATACAGGCGCTTGCATTTGTATGGGCAAATGGCAGTTTGAGAGCTTGAATCTGGTGAATGCCTCAATTCTGCTCTAACCAAAGCCATGGAGATGACTACTGGGATTCCAAATGTAGGAATTTGAACCAATCTGGATCTGCCCTTACCCATACTCTGTCAGGCTTGTTGTATGTATCTGACCAATGGACTGCCTCAAGGACTTTATGAATACTTACTTGTAGTAATAATGACATAAGTGATACTCCATAATAATTATCAATTTAGTGACAAATCTGTACTAATTATCTCTTCTCATTTCTGTCACTCATCATCTCTTACACTAAAGCTACCTGGAAGGAACAGCCTCTGATACACAAAACTTCTCTAGGATTTACTCTAGGATTTGGTTCAGATGGGTGTCTCATCCAGAGAGCTCTCAAAAATATACACCAGGGATTTCAGTTCTGCAGCAAACTGGAGATCCTTAAGTGCCTATGATTAGGTTGTGTTTTATTTGGTGGGAGCTGACACTGAGCAGAGCTGATTGAGGAGATGACAACAGAGAAAGGAGTCTAATAGGTAATGAGAAACTGTGATGGTCAGTTTGATATGTCAACTTGGCTGAGCCATGGTGCCTGATTGTTTCAGCAAACACCGGTCTTGATGTTGCTGTGAAAGTAATGTTTAGGTGTGTTTAACATTTAAATTAGTGGACTTCAAGTAAAGCAGATGAGCTTTCATAATGTATGTAGCTCATCCAATCAGCTAGAGGCCTGAAGGGCAAAGACAGGTTCTCCAAAGAAGAAATTTGGCCTCAACACTGCCTGATTTCTCACCTGCCTGTGGAATTTGGACTCAGTACTGCAACATCAGCTCTTACATGAATTTTTAGCCTGTAGGCTTGCTCTACAAATTTTTACTTGTTAGCTACCACAATTTAGTGAGACTATTCCTTAAATAAACCACTCTCTTCATATATGTTTTATTGATTCATTCCTCTGGAGAACCTTAATGCAGGTGTGCTGTGATTGTTGGAAGAAAAGAAGTTTTCTTCACTTATTTTTGCAATTCAACGAAATGAAGTGGGGAAGTGAGCAACAGTTTAAATTGCAGACTTACTCACTGAATAGTCTTTTCAAACCCTTACTTTCAGTTTTCCAATACTTATTTCTTTCGTCCCAAATCTGACAGCAGCAGAATGCCATGTTCAAGAAGCCAATTTTTAAAATAAAAGTGTTTTTTTCTCCTGCCCAATTCTAATCTTATCTCAGGGATAATACTTTGTGATCTTAAATTATAGGCATTTACAGATATCCCTAAAATCCATTTGTGTGCTTTGGAAAGAAACTTGAAATGTGCTGTCTATAAAGACATAATGGAGCTATAATTCACATTCATTCTGGGAAGCCCAAGACATAATTTTTTAAGAAAGTGAGAACTCAGAAAGGAATGAACATTCAGAGAGTGGCACAGCGAAAAGATTAAGAAAAATGATCACTGTCGATGTAACCTGCATGTTTGCACACAAACCAATCAGAAACAAGCAGATTCCATTAACTGGTCATTACCGTGCCAGGCCTTTTGGGTGCAGAAGTTTGGATCTAATGAGGGAGACAAAACTAAAACATTAAGCATTTATATAAATATTTTCAGGTTCTCAAAACCTTTTGTTTGGGTGGAAAAATGAAATAATGAAACAAAAATTCCCTTAAAAGTTTAAGTTGCTTGTTTAATGTTATAGGAATGACAAGAGCAGGGCTCCTTCATAGTTTACCTCAGTTTTCCACTGATCAGGCCCTGCTCCTGGGTGCTCTGGGAGGACCACTTGAAAACTATTGAAAACTCAAGGTTCCCTATTTTCTCAGTTCCTAGAATTTATGGATTAGAGGTGTGTTATCCAGTGAAAAACGTGGGGAGGCAGACAACCACTGAAAACAACCATATATATATATATATATATATATACACACCCACACCCACGCATATGTCTGTCTCTCTCTCCCTCTCTCTTTCTCTCTCTCCCCCCCACATACACACATTTATATAATGGGGAAAGAGAGAGAGAGAGAGAGAGAGACAGAGACAGAGAGACAGAGAGACAGAGAGACAAAAGTACTTCAATTTCAGAAATTTAAAAATTTTAAAAAATATGTGCCTGGCCAGGTGCAGTATAGCTCATGCCTGTAATCCCAGCACTTTGGGAGGCCAAGGAGAGAGGATTGCTTGAGCCCAGGAATTTGAGACCAGCCTGTGCAACATAGTGAGACATCATCCCTACAAAAAAATTTAAAAATTAGCTAGGCATAGTGGCGTGTGCCTGTAGTCCCAGCTACTTGGGAAGCTGAAGTGAGGGGATCCCTTGAGCCCAGGAATGCCACTGCACTCCAGCTTGGGCAACAAAGGGAGATTCGCAACTCAAGATAAAAAAGTGTTCCTTAAAAACCACATTTCACAAAAATATGTGCAAAAGCTTAAAAGGCAGTAAAGATTCAAAACAAGTAATGACAACAATGTGACTGAACAAACCAAAACAGATTTCACTGGGAGGGTGGTAGTAAAAGAAGACGAGAGGAATCATTGAGGAGTGGCAACAGCATGAACAGAATTGCTGGAGCAAGAATGATGAAACTGATTTTGATGATAGTGACCAGAGTAGGATGAAGAGTCTGGGTTGCAAGCTGCTGAAATGAATTTGGATAGAAGTAAGGGCCAGATAGTGTAAACTTTAGGAGTTGCTACTTTGAATAATTCCTGCAGACTCAGGGGCCTATGGGCTATCCCTGGTTGCCTGGTGTCTAGCCCTGTGGTGATGAGGGCAAGTGGACAGTACCCTGGAGTGCAAGAGCCTAATAGAGGAGGTGGCTGGGTATGGACCCTGGGTTGTCTGGTTTGCATATGAAAGGTGTGCTCAAGGAGAGTTATATATTATCTCTAGGAGTTGACAAATTACAGGAGAAGCAGTCCCTCCAAACTTAGCACAACCTCAGAAGTCAAAGTATTACAATACAGAACATGAAAAGACATGGTTCAATCTTACAATGATGCAGGTGTGCAATTTAGAAGCTGTTGCTATCTGGCATATAGGTCTGGTCTACTAACTAAAGCCCCCCCCAAATTTTAAGATGTCATAAACAAATACTGAGAAAGGTCAAAAAAGCCAAACTACGGTCTAGGGGATCAGTTATAAGACAGGAGGCAGATTTAACCTTGAAGCACTGGGAGTGACTCTGTGGCACCCCAACATTTGTGCTGGATGAAGCTATAAGCTATCTATCTTTCTTTAGTCGCTTCAGGGGGCCAGATAGGAGTGACTGAAAAACATTAAATGAAAGGTGTAAAAGCAAAAAGAGGTTCAGTTTTTTATAAATCTCTAATTTGAGAAGAACCAACAAACTAAACAAAATAAATGAGAGCTATAAAGACAGCCAGCCAGAAAATAACAATTCAGGAAATGAATTGATTCCAGATAAAAATTTTAAAAATGGAACAATCTTATTATAATGAGTATAAAATAAATCCTTTTAAAGTCCTCAGAGAGAGAGAGAGAGAGGAAAAAAAGGAATGCTCTCTATTGATAAATTATACGAATAGAAAAAAAATCTAATGGTAATCCTAGAAAATATGTAGGCATTTAAAAAATACAAAACTGAAAATATAACTGTAAAGTAAACAAAGTTAAGGAAAGAACTAAGCATCTGAAAAAAAGAACTAAGGTTGTTTTTCCCAGGATAAGAAAAAAAAATGGAACTCGCTGTTAAGAGATCTGGATGGTATTTCAAGAACCTTCATTTAATAAATGTTTGGTAGGATTCTGTCAAATAGATAGTAAAGGAGAGTTGGAAAAATGTATTTAAAAAGGTAATAGCTGATAACTTATATATATATAAATTGATAAGGAAGAGGCTAATCTATAGTATCCCAATCCAACAAAAATTAGAAGAGAAAAAGGAAATCATGAGAAACATTTGAAGAAACAATAGCATGAAATAAGATAGTCAGTGTAACTCCAAACACAGTATAGTGACAATAAATGTAAATGGATTAAATGACCTTATTAAAAAACATAAATTATCAGCTTGGATATTTTTAAAAATCAGTTATATACTATTTATAAGAGACAGTGCTACACATACACACACACACACACACACACACACACACCCCAAAACAGAAGACTTCAAAATTGAAGAAAGAGAGAAATATACCAGGCATATATAACAAGAACAAAAACAGAAACTGCTACAGCAATATCAGTCAAAATAGAAAATGAAGCAAATGCATTAGTATGAATAAAGCACATAAGCCACAATCCATGAGAGACTATAACAATTATAAATTTGTTTGTTGTGCTTAACAACATAAATTGTAAAACACCAAAAACCAACTATAAAACTCAGATTACAAAATAAAATTGACAAGCTCATAATTATAAAAATTTAAGACCTCTCTTAGAAACTATTTATTTGGAGAATACACCGAAAGGATTTGAGTAACACATATAACACTTGGACATGGTAGAGAAAGAAAGAGAGAGAGAGAGAGAGGCAATAGAAAGAAAATATATCTATATATACATATATTCCTGCAACCTACAGAAAACCTAACAAAGAAGAACACATATTCTAAAGCATGCATGCAACATTTAAAAATATTTATGAAATTAACTGTAGGACTCTTGGTGCCAAAATGGTGAAATAGAAGTTAGATGGCTGGCTTTACTTTCCCACATACCCTGGAACAGAAAATAATTTTTAAAAAGTAAACAATACTAAGATTATAGACAGGTAATAGAAAATATGTAAATTGGGACAATTAAAAATCAAAACGTGGGAAGATGGACTTAAAGTGTCGATTTTTGGGGGGTTTTAAAAAAAATTTGTATGTTTTTATTTTTTATTTGTGGTCTAAGGTGAGTTGTCATCTTTTGAAATACCTTGCTATATTAGTCAGATGTTTTTCTAAACCTTCTAGTAATCACAATGCAAAAACCTATAAGAAATACACTAAAATAAAAAATAAATAAATAAGTAAAGCATTCTACCAGTGAAAAATCACTTAACCACAAAGGAGGACAGTAAGAAATAAAGAAAAGAAAAGATGAGTTACAAAATAACCAGAAAACAAGCAAGTAGTAAGACATTATTTATGGTTTATAACCATGAATATAAATTGACACAATTACCCAATTAAGAGACATAGAGTGGCTGAATGGATTGAAAACAACAGCAACAATTGCATGCTGCCTGTAAGAAACCTACTTCACCTAAAAAAACACGCAGACTGAAAGTTATTTGATGCAAATGAAAACCAAACCAAAACAGAGAAGGAGTATCTATACTTAGATAAAATAGACTACAATTCAAGATGGTAAAAATGACAAAGAGGGTATATAATGGCAAAGGTCAGTATATAATGATAAAAGGGTCAGTTTGGCAAGAGGTGTAACAACTATAACTATCTATAATACCCAGTACAGGAACTCCCAAGTATATAAAGCAAATACTTATAGATCAAAAGGGAAAGATAGACTATAATGCAATAATAGTAGGGAACTTTAACACCTCACTCTCAGTAATCAACAGATTATGCAGGCAGAAAATGAACAAAGAAGCATCAGAGTTAGACCACACACCAGACCTATTAGGCCTAACTGACATTTATAGAACATTTCATTCAACTGCTGCAGAATACACATTCTTTTGATTAGCACATGGAACCGTTTCTGTAATAGATCATACTTGAGGCAACAAAACAAGTCTGAATAAGTTCAAAACAGCAGAGATCATATCAAGTCTCGTTTCTTACCATAATAAAAATAAAACTAGAAATAACAGAAACCTTGGAAAACCTTTACAAACACATAAAAATTGAACAATATGCTTCTGAACTAGCAATGGGGCAATAAAGAAATTGAGAATGAAATAACAAGATTTCTTGAAACAAATGAAAATGGAAATGCAACCTATAAAAATCTATAAGATGTGGTAATATCAGTACTAAGAGGAAATTGTATAGCAAGAAATGCCTATATCAAAAAACAGAAAGACTTCAAATAAACAACCAAATGATGCTCTTTAAAAAACTAGAAAAGCAAGAACAAACAAAATTCAAAATTAGTACAAAGAAAAAAATACTTAAGATCAAAGCAAATATAAATAAAATTGAGATTAAAAAGAAATAGAATAGATCAATAAAATAAAAACTATTTTGCAAAAACTATTAACAAATTGGCAAACCTTTAGCTAGACTAAGAAAAAAAGAGAGAAGACTCAAGTAAATGCAATCAGAAACAAAAAAGGAGACACAACTGAGAACAGGGCAATACAAAGAACGATTAGAAACTATTATGAACAACTATATGCCAACAAGTTAGAAAACCTAGATGAAAAGGAAAAATTCCTGGATACATACAGCCTGCCAAGACTGAACATGAAGAAACAGAAAACTTCAACAAGCCAATGACAAATAACGAGATCAAAGTCATAATAAAAAGTCTTCCAACAAAGAAAATTCATGTACTTGATGACTTCAGGACTGAATTCTACCAAACATTTAAAGAAGAACTAATAACAATTCTACTCAAACTTTTCAAAAAAATTAAAGAGAGGAAATACTTTTCAAACACATTCTATGAGGCCAGCATTATTCTAATCACATTAACAAAATAACAAACAACAAAGAAAAACACATAATTATTTCAACAGATTTCAGAAAAGCATTTGGTAAAATTCAACATCCCTTTATGATAAAAATTCTTATTAAATTTGGTATAGAAAAATTATACCTGAAAATAGTAAAGCCATATATAACAGACCCACAGCCAACATCACACTGAATGGAAAAAAATGAGAGTTTTTCCACTAAGATCTGGAAAAGGACAAGGATGCCTTACCAGTTTTAATCAACATAGTACTGGAAGTCTTGCCAGGGCAGTTAGATTTAAGAAAAAAAAAAAAAAGGAGCAAAGGGCAAACAGATTAGAAAGGAAGAAACCAAATTAGACATGTACCCAAATAACATGATCTTATATTTAGAAAAATCTAAAGAAGCCATGAAAAAATTGTTAGAACTAATAAATGAATTCTGTAAAGTTACAGAACACAAAATCAACATACAAAATTCAGTAGCATTTAAATACACCAATAGCAAGCAATCTTTTTTTTCTTTTTTTTGAGTTGGAGTCTCACTCTGTCGCCCAGACTGGAGTGCAGTGGCCGCTCCTGGCCACTGCAGCCTCGACCTGCTGGGCTCCGGCAATCCTTCCGCTACAGCCTTCCAAGTAGCTGGAACTACAGGCGCGCCCTACCACGCCCAGCTAATTTTTTGATTTATTGTAGAGATGAGGTCTCACCAAGTTGCCCAGGCGGGTCTCGAACCCACGGGCTCAGGCAATTCACTCACCTCAGCCTCCCAAAGCGCGGGGATTACAGGCTGAGCCACCGAGCCCGGCCGCAAACAATCTTAAAAAGAAATTGAAATGAAAACATTTCATAAAATTCTTTTTTTTTTTTTTTACCAAATTCACAATATCTGCAAAGAATATAAAGTACCTAGGATTCAATTTCACCAGACTTGAAAGATCTATTTTTAAAAAAACAAACTATAAAATACTGATGAAAGAATTAAAGAAGACACAAAAAATGGAAAGATATTTTGTGATCATAGATGGAAATAGTTAATATTGTTAAAATGACAATAGTAGCCAAAGCAATTTACGGATTCAGTGCAATTGCTATCAAAATAAAGATATTCTTCACAGAAATAGAAAAAACAGCTAAGTGCAGTGGTTTATGCCTGTAATCCCAGCACTTTGGGAGGCAGGCCAAGGCAGGATTGTTTGAGTCCAGGAGTTTGAGACCAGCCTGAGCAACATAGCGAGACATCATCTCTACAAAAAGATTTAAAAATTGGGGCATAGTGGTGCATACCTGTAGTCCCAGCTACTCAGAAGACTGAGGTGGGAGAATTACCTGAGCCCAGGATGTCAAGGCTGCGGTGAACCATAATCATGCCACTGCACTTCAACCTGAGTGAAAGCGCGAATCCAACTCAAAAAAAAAAAAAAAAATAGGGGAGGGGGGAGAAAGAAAGAAAAGAAAAAAGACAAACCTAAAATGTATATGGAACCACAAAAGACCCTGAATAACCAAAGCAGCCCTGAGCAAAAACAAAACAAAAACCGGAGGCACCACACTACCTGACTTTAAAATGTACTCCAGAGCTGTAGTAACCAAATCAGCATTGTATTGGCCCAAAGACCAGTGGAATAGAATATAGAAACCAAATATAAAGCCACACATTTAGAGTCAATCCATTTAATACAGATGCACTAAGAACATAAAATGGGGAAAGGACAGTCTTTTCATTAGATGGTGCCGAAAAAAGTAGATATCTGTATGAAGAAAATCTAGAGCCTTATCTCTCTCCATGTACAAAAATCAACTCAAAATTGATGAAAGATTTAAATTTAACAACTGAAAATATGGAATTACTAAAAGACAACTCTGAGAAAATATACCAGGCATTGGTCTGGACAAGTACATTTTTATAAGACAAAAATACAGGCATCAAAGACAAAATAGACAAATGTGACTACATCAAATAAAAAGACTTTTGCACAGCAAAGGGAAAGAATCAACGAAATTAAGAGACTACACAGAGAAAAGAGAAAATATTTGCAAATTACCCATCTGGCTTGGAATTGATAACAAGAATATCTAAGGAGTTCAAACAACTCAATAGCAAAAAAACAAAGACAAAACCAAAAATGAATAACCTGATTTAAAATGGGCAAAAGATCTGAATAGATATTTCTCAAAAGTAGATGTACAAATGGCCAACAGTCATATGAAATAGTGCTCAGGGTAATACAAATCAGAAACCAAAATGAGATATCATCTCACTCCAGGTAAAATGGCTTTTATCAAAAACACTGAAAATAACAGCTGCTGGAGTGGAGAAAGGGGGAACTCTTGTACACTGTTGATGGAAATGTAAATTAATACAGCTACTGTGGAAAATAGTATGAGGTTTTCTCAAAAAAATTGAAAATACAACTACTATATGATCCACCATTTCCACTAGTGAAAATACAAATTGTATGTTCAAAAAAAAAGGACATCAATATATCAAGAGATATCTGCGCTTCCATGCTTATTGTAATACTGTTCACAGTAGCTAAAATATGGAGACAACCTAAATGTTAATCAAGAAATGAATGAAGAAAATGTTTACACAAAAAAATATTATTCAACCACAAAAAGAATAAAATCTTATCTTTTTCAGCCATATGGATAGAATTGGCGGTCATTGAAATAAGTCAAGCACAGAAAGACAAATATCACATATTCTTACTCATACATGGGAGCTAAAAAAGTGAATCTCATGAAGACAGTGAGTAGATTGGTGGTTATCAGAGGCCAGGAAAGGGAGAAGGGAGGAGGGAAGAAGAGAAGTTGATTAATGTGTTCAAATATACTGTTTGTTAGAAGAAATAAGATTTAGTGTTGGATAGATAATTATGTTCACTATAACTAACTAATCAATTGTACATTTCAAAATAGGTAAAAGAGAATAATTCAAATATTTCTAGCATAAAGAAAATACAAATATTTAAGGTAATGGATTTTTACAAATTATATGAATGCATCAAAATCACGTCCCCTGAAAAAATTAACTGAATGCTCTGTCATAATTATAATTAAGTCATATCATCTGATCATGAGACAATTAAATTAGAAATGAACTATTATGGATAGTAATTAAAAGGTCACAGGTTGGAAAATATAAGAAAGCAAAGCCCAAACAATTAATGGGTTAAAGAAAAAATCACAAAGAAAATTATAAAATGTAATAGTTGAATGATAGTAAAAAATAATAGTATAGTAAAAACATTAAAAACAAAATCAAAATGTGTGAGATGCAGCTAAAACAATACCTGAACGTTATCAAAAGTTTCAATATATTTATTATTGAAGAAACTAGATGAAGAACTAAAAAGAACAATAGGAAAGTTGAAGAGAATTATGAAAACAGAACACAATAACCTAGAAAAAAATTAATGGAGATTACCTTTAAAACCATTCTTTCAGAAACTAATAATCTAGACAAGCCTCTAGGAAGTTTGATCAAAATAGATATATACATATGTGTATTCATGCATTATTCATACACTGGAATGCTATTGAATAGCAACTAGGCTGAGTGAATCAATCTACATGCATAGTATACAGAAATCACGAAAAATATCTGTTATGAAAAAAAAAGTTGCAGAATGAGAAAAATTTATGTGGTTTGCTTGTTATTCATCGGACTATGTTTTGTATGTTTTATGTATATATGCACCTACACACACATGTACACATGGGTATGTTATAGATATTTATGTAATAAAATTATCTATAGCTTTTTATAGTTAATTGAAGCATATGGCATAATGTTAGAATGCTTAAATATTAAGTAATCATACATGTGAGCTTGATGTATCTTTGTCACTTTTCCTCTATCCCATTCCCTTTTTTCCCTCCACAGAGGTAACTACTATCCTGAGGTCAATGTTGGTATTGTTTTTACTTTCCCAATGAGTTTTTATCTTTTTTTTTTTTTTTTGAGGAAGCTTTTTTTTTTTTAATTTTGAAGTTTTATCTGAAACAAAATAATGGGTAGTGGCATAGAAAAGTGGGAATTTGTCTTCTTTAGAAACTTTTGACTTACACTTTGCAGGGCACACTATAATGTAAAATGCTTAAATTGGCAACAATATGGCTCATTTAACTTAATATATAACTATTTTTCAAATAGAAGTACCAGAACATATATTTTAATCTTGGCCAACTCTTGATATCACAAAGCAGAAAATTTACATGGTAATTATTTTATTCATATTATTATGCAAACTCTTTGGGAGAGATAAGGAACTGGACAAAAACTTTCTAATTGAAAGAGTAAGTATTAAATAGTCTTACAAAGAAAAGACACCATAATATCTAGATAAATAAAATAGTATTGTACATTTATGTTAGATATTGTTTAATTGAACATAGGATGGTAATAAAAAATTTCCATGCTTTCTAAGGTGAAAAATGACAAAAGAAAAAAAATCGAATGCTGGTTGTTTTTATGTTGTGTTAAAAATTTAACTTTTTTCTTAATAAAATTTTTAAAAATCCTTTCCTTAAATTCTCAACCTTTTTAATCTTCTAAGAAAAATACTGAAAATAGAGTAAAACACAAGCCTTCATTTTCTATACTTTTCCTTACTTTTTGACCTTTCTTCCTACAGTCCTCAACCCTCATTTTAGACAATCCAAATTATTTCAGAACTCTCACAGAACTCTGCTGGAAAACTAAGAAGGGTGATATTTGTTAAGGAGTTAATAATCATTATTTCCCAACTAGTTTTTTTGCCTTTACATTTTTGAAAACAAAAATCCACAAATAGTTTCTCTTCTTCTATTTTAGGAAATTATAACTCTCCTTTGACAATCTCATTTTCCAGCATTTTCTTTTACTTGTTCAAGGAAGGATTTCATTCTTTGGAAGGACTAAGCTGACCGAATTAATATTGACATTAAGGCCCAAGGCCAAAAAGAAACCAGTGTTTGTATAGTGCCAATTATGCTACGAAGGAGTAAAACATAAAACAAACATGGAAAATAGAGTCACCATCTGCTGCAGATCTTTCAAGTAATGGCTCATTTGGCTTGCATGGAAAGAATTGTAGAAAAATATGAAGGCATTGCCTAGTGTTTTCTGAACAAAAGGTGGCTTTTTGCACTAATATATACTTCATCCTCCAAATGCTTACGTGTAGCTTTGGGGAAATAAAACTTGAATGTGTGTATATGTATGTCACTGAATATATCACAGTGATTAATCCCCATCAACAAAAATTAGTTTTCTGATACAGGTAACCTATGGGTTTTCTTTCTGGAATAAAATAAGATATTCATCCTAAGTACATTTACTTTGTTTTTGGAAATGTTTAGTCTTAATTACATCGCTGTGTGCAGACTGATTAATGAGTACACAATCTTACTCCCAGATGTGGTAAAGGCCAGTTTTGGAAAGTTGAACTGCCTTTTATTCATTTTAGATTAGACAATTGGGTCCTTTTGCAGTTTATTAGTCTCTAAGATCGTTCTTCTAAATTAAGAAATAAATTGCCTTTCTCAAGGAGATATTGTGCTTGAATATCCTGAAGGGAAAACTAACATTTACTAACTACGGTATTTCCCTATGGCAAGAATCTCTATGACTTGTAATGAACAAATCAGTTAAATCTCAGCTTTTCGTTACCTCCTATTATTTCTATCTCCTCTTCTTTTCACATTTGAGAGACTTTTGTATATCTTCCTTCCTAACCTAAACACCAACAGATGCATTTCAAGGCATCTTTAATTCTGCAATTGCTAATAAGATATTTAAAATAATTTCACACAAATGCAATTATCCCAAAATATATAAATATTTCATTTTTTGGTATGAGGAATAAAAATAGTATAGTATATTCTAGTATATACCTGTGGATAAGGTTTCAGATATGATTATATCTGAAAAATGTATTATGTTCATCAAATTAATGCTTTATTGCCACTATCTGAAATTTCATATGTGCTGTTCTGTGTCTTCAGTTTTAACATGTACAGAAGTTACCAATCGATGTAAAATTTCTACATTCTTAGAAAAGTGCATATTTTCATTCATACATGTGTTTTTAGTAGACATTTAGCCAGACATTAAAAGTAACATATTTAAGTAATATTCTTAGAAAAATAAAATAAGTTAATATAAAACTAGTAGCTGGATGTTGTGGCTCATGCCTGTAATCCCAGCACTTTGGGAGGTGGAGGCAAGAAGATTGCCTGAGCCCAGGGGTTGGAGACCAGTTTGGGCAACATGGTGAGACCTTGTTTCCACAATAAAAAAAAAAAAAAGTAGCTAGGTTTGGTGGTATGCACCTGTAGTTCCAGCTATTTGAAAGACTGAGGCAGAAGGATCACCTGAGTCTGCACTCCAGCCTAAGAAACAGATTGAATATATATATATATTCAGAGGATGTAGCTGTTTACCACAAAAATTGTGATTTGTTGGACAATGTATAAGCATATCAACATATTTCTGGTGGTACAAAGCAGCATATAAGACAATATCTAAAGAGGTCAATTGCTCATATGTTACATAGGAACAATCAATTTAAGCTGGAATGGTCAGGGGAAACATTTTGCAGAGGAGAACTCAAATGGCTTACCCAGTGTGTCTAGAGACCAGGGGAAGCTGAGGATATAATTGAGTGTCATGTTTAGAGAAGAGTAAAGTGACCTTTACCAAAGCAAAGGATCTACAATGGGAAACAGTAAAGATAAAATTAGATGTACAACAGCAGGTTGCATTGTGGGGATCTTTAAAAGGGTATTTTCCTGAAGGAAAAAAAAAATAGAAATTCACTGAAGGTTTTTGAGTAGGTAAGTAAAGTGGAAAAAAATCTGTGATTTAAAAAAAATAAATTTAGAACAATGTTTATTAATGCATGTTCCCAGTAATATTAATTAATGGGGTTACTCCAAAAGAGCCTCCAAGATCAAATACCTCTGGAAAATACTAATTTTCTTTATTGCAAGCTGTCACTAAGATGTGAATATGTTAATAGAAATTTTTATTCTTCAATAGGAAAATACAGCCTTTGCCAGATGTGACTAGTGAACCCTTTCAAGGAAAACAATGCACGGATCAAGTATCCATACGCAATGGTACATATCTGAATCTATGAAGTGAGATATGTAAGAAGTGTACTGTTCTATATTTTAAGTAGCTGATTTTTTTTTTTTTATTGTGATATTAAGGGGTACATTTAAGGGTTAGGTACACAAATATGTCTCATTCAGGCACCCTTGTTTGTAAGAAATGTCCCCCCATCCCCAGACAGGTATTTACTGCCATTAATTGCTTCCCCTAT
>CAUYQG010025168.1:0-16514 GCA_963574415.1 Tarsius wallacei | reverse complement strand
CAGGTCCAAGTACAAGGTCTTTAATTTTTGGATGGATTGAAATGAGTCCAGAGTTGTACTAAAAATGCTGAATTCTTTTTTTTTTTTTGAGTTGGAGTCTCATTCTGTTGCCCAGACTGGAGTGCAGTGGCACGCTCCCAGCCACTGCAGCCTCGACCTGCTGGGCTCCGGCGATCCTTCCGCCTCAGCCTTCTAAGTAGCTGGAAATACAGGCGCGCACTACCACGCCCGGCTAATTTTTTGATTTATTGTAGAGATGAGGTCTCACTTGCCCAGGTGGGTCTTGAACCCACGGACTCAGGCAATCCACTCACCTCAGCCTCCCAAAGCGCAGGATTACAAGCTGAGCCACCGAGCCCGGCTAAAATGCTGAATTTATAACCTGTTGTGTTATAGCAGGATAGTTTTAGCTTCTGTTCTTGTCTTCTAAGCTTCCAGGTCTTGAGTGGCGCCAGCTAAGGCAAATAGAATTAAGGGCATGTCAACTTATTTTTGAAATATTGCTTTATGAGAATGAATTTTTAAAATATTTCTCAGAGGTAAAACTTGGCATATGTGCTCCCTCAGAAATCTGTTCATGGATTTCATCATTTTTTACAGTTGTTAATGTGATACTTAAAACACTTTTTAAACATAAATATACATATATTTATGCACATATATAACCACATATATATTTAAATGAGTGATAAATTTAAGACCAGCATTTTCATGAGCATAGAAGCAGATGAAAGAATGGATAATTTAAGTATATGTATGAGTATATTTCATATGAGTATATATGTAATCTCTTTGGCCAATTTGTTTTCATAAGTTGACTTTTGTGCACTCTTATTTGCTTTTATAGCAGACTCAACATGTGCACGGGCTAGGTTGTAATGCTGGAAAAATGATGCCATCTGATTTTTTATACTGATAATGGACACAATTAATTTAAACTCAGCATCAGATCAGAGAGGTGTATGCATGTGTAAGTCAAGCTCCTGGGGGTTGGTGTTCATGAGAAAGCTACAGCATGGCTGGTTACCTTTCTATGGTTGAACCACATAGGTAGGCTCAGGAAGATGGACTAGAGCTTTGGTGTTCTGGAGAGACAGAGAAGGCTCTCCAGGGACTGCCCCTTGAGTCACCCACATAAAATAGGCATGAAAAGTGTGCACTGATTTATTCCTGCCAATTTCTTAGCCCATTCTCCCTAGTACTTCAAAGTTTTCCAACCCAGATTTCATCTAAGGTTGAAGAAATCACAGATTGTGTGGACAGATGTCCTGATGATCTCAGCTGATCTCTTAGGTTAGCTGGGCAATCCTGTTACCTGGCATTCTCTCTTACCTCTTTCTCATTGGCACTAGTTATTCCCAGCATTGACTGTTTTTACTCAGAAGACAATGTTGTGATCTCCTAATGGCAGATATTTGAAGTCAGCTTCTTTACCTTTTTTCTTGTGTATATTCAAGTATTAGACCTACTTGTATTTCCCTGTGGAAGAAACAAACCATTTTTCTTTCAGGGCTACACCAGGTATTCCAGGGTCTTAGCTCTTTCTCCAAGAGGATCCTATTGATCTTTTATGACCATCTCTTTATTATATTTTCCTCCTTCTCTGCCCCAGCACCTGAACTTCACATTTCCACTTGGTTATCACACATGCACGTGTATTTACAATTCAAAATATCCAAAATGACTTCTAATTATCCTTTCAAATGGGTTTTTTGACCTACTATGCCCAAGGTTAAAAGGTGGCATTACCTCTCTCCTTACTTTAGTCACATCTAGAAGGCATCCTAAACTCCTTTATTATCCTTGTTACCTGTATCCAAGTGGTTACCGATTCCACTTGATTCTACCACCTTCATGACTTGTTGTCCTCTTCTTCTCTTTACCTAGTCCTACTCTTTCTTCTCTTTGCTCACCTTGAGTACTTTAGTGGTTTCTTGAGTGGCCTTTTTTCTTTATGAGAAACTCTATAAGAATGCATATTTATTATGTAAGATTATAATCTTTTATTTCATCTAGGTATTATCTTGAAACAAATTTTTTAATTTATTATGTTACCAAGATATCTAGGCATTTATTTTTTAGTGATATAGTCTTTAAAAAATATGTCATGATTATTCTATTAGTGTGGTCGCTTCACCTTGAACCTTCAGCTAATTTTGAAATATTTTGCTAATGAAGTAAACCAAAGTGGTGGTAGATGCAGATGCTGAGGTGTAATGTTGAGTCTTTTTTATGTCACCCCCAATCCCGTGTTCATTAAACACCTCACCCATACACACACAGGCAGGGAACAGCTTACCTTTGTGTATGCAGCATCCTCTTTTTAATACTTAGGATCATCATAATTGGACTTCAGATTTAATATCTGGCTCTGTGGAAACTTCTCTGCTGGAACGATAAAAAGAAAATTAGATAAATGCATCTTATTTAACCACTTTTTCCTAGGATTTTCCCTGCTCTGTGGTTCAGAACTATTATAGAGTGGGTGCCTGGGCATATTCAAACTTACTTTCATTGCTTGTTTCATGTTAGTTGTTAGTACCTAGGTTTGTGTAACTGGACTTCTGTAAATTTTATTCTACTTTACTTGATTTTATTTTTTCAATTTTAGTTTCAATATTTGTTTCTGTGACTTGATATAAACAAATGACTTAATTCATTTGTGAGTACCAAACATACAAACATAAAGTAATATGGAGTGATAACATTCCTGAGTTTCAATGGCATTTGAAAGGCGAATAAAGGAGGCTTGTGTCAAACGTGTACTGCAGATCTCAAATTACCAAGGACTCTACTGTACTTTGGCTATCTTGGAGCCAGAAGTACTGCAAAGTTATGATTTTGAGGATATTAGAGAATAAAGACATGCTTTATATTAATGATTTTTTTTACTATAAAGGAAATAGCATTTATTTGAGGAGAGCTAGTTTACACAAAGTAACTCTTATCCATTGTTGTCCACTTTAATGCAAGATACATAAGAATTACTAAGTAGTTTAAATCTTAAATTTTGTCTCTTATAATTAGCTTAATTTCGTATCACAGGTTTGTATGGGAGTAATCTAAACTTTTTTATTCACTAGGAAAGGATATTATTTTTCCAGCCTGGGTAGAGAAATGTGAGATTTTATGTATGCCCTAAAACAAAATAGCTCAGATTGGTTAAAACAGCTGCCTAAATGATGAGAAGCAAATTGGATTATAAAATTCTACTTGATAGTGTTACATGTCAATTAGTTAAGTAAGGATTTTAGCCATATCATATAGTCACGGAATGAAAAATGACACATGGTGGTCAAGCCAAGTGTTTGGTAATCGGTCCAACCTCAGTGCCTGGATCTGCTCTATCTGGGGGGTGGTGTGTGTGCCATTTTGACAATAATCCAGTTTTTTTAGGTGTGAGATCATAGCTGTATATTTAATAAGGCTTTATTGAGTACTCGTGAGTTAGATGACTTCTTTAGGTCTGGAACAACATACTTTGAGATCATTACAAAACCAAGACTATACAGTTTTAGTGCGCTGTTGATTTTTATTCAACATTGTAGTCCAGAATGCATCTGCATATAATGAAAAATCTTAGTGACAATGTGGTGTAATGAAGCTCAGATGAATGAGCAGACCAACAACATTAATCAGCCGTTACTCAGCAGTTGAAGGAGCCTTGCAGCTTCAGAAATGGGTCGGGGAGGCAGCGGAAAAGTGTTGCAATTGGAGTAACAGAGATCTGGCTAACAGAGCTTGTGAAGTTTAACTCCTCTTTGTTTATCGGGAACCTTCTTCCAAACCTAGTTTCCTATGTTCCACTCTTACTTTATCTGTAACTCTTTCAGCTCCTATATAGACAGGCAATGTAACATATTGCTAGAGAGTGAAATCTCTGGAGTTCCTATCCTGGCTCCTTTACTTAGCAGCTTTGTGAATTTTGCAGTTTGGTTTTAACTCCACCATCCCTTAGTTTTCCTATTTGTAAAATAATACCTACCTCAAAAGTTGTAATGAATACCACATGGGTCAATATGTGTGAAATAGTTGGCAGAGACACGGATGGGTTGTTTAATGTTAACTGATAGTGATGTTGATAATGTTAGTCCACTTAAAGGAATATAGATAAAACTATCTTAATGGGATAGTTTTATCCCATTAAAACTATCTTAATGGTACTGGTCTAAAAAGAAGTGGTTCCTAAATCTAGAAGAACATCAGAATCAGCTGGAAGGGTTAAAATTGGTGGGCAAAGAGATACATAGGTTCAATGAATGCTGGGACTGAACGGAGCCCAGGTAATCCCGTCCAGCAACATTTTTCCTCTCCTGCAGACATTTTGCCTTTGCCTTCTTTAAAAATATTCAGATTTAGTAGTACAGACAGAATTGCTTTGTATTTCTTTTCATAGTGGCAAATCTGTCTGGGTAGATGGAAAACATGGGGAAAAAAGCAGTTATTACGATAAAATGTGTCTGTTCTAAGTTTCCTATGATCTATCCTAGATAGATCTAAGGTGAGAGAGGGACAGACAGACAGATGCTGAGACTATGTTTTGAAGTATCCTTCAGAGATTTTGAAGACTTAATTAAATGTTTTCTGCCTTAGCAGAAACTAAACCCATTTATCTGTATAAGCTTTTTGAGCTTGTAGTTATTGAAAAACTTCTCTGTTCTCCTTCTCTCAATTCTCAGCTGAGAGCAGTGTGCATATTATTTGCTCACTTGGGTGCTGTTCTGCGAGTTCGTGTATTCAAAGCTTGTGAGGGAGCCAAGCCACAGGATCTGGCTGGCTTTCAGCTGCTAAACAGGGGGCATGTAACTGGCCATTGGTCCCCAACTGAGAGAACTGTGGATGTAATTTCTTTTTGGTAAACATCCATCCTGAAGTGAATTTATCTCCTCTACACATTTGTTTTCCTTTGGGTGTTTTCCTTTTGTTGCATGATCCGCACTTTGTTGGACATGAGTACTTCTGTAGTGTTACTTATCCTCTCAAAATAATGAAAAATTACTTTTGCAAAGCTGTTTAAGTCAGAGGATATAAAATGAATCCCATCCAAACCAGAAGTTACTATCCATCAGAGGTAGGGGGAGAGACTTGAAGTCAACACCGGTCAGGCAACTAACAGTCCATAGTGTGACTGAGCTGGGTCTGAGGCCATGGCGTTGGGCTCACAGCAGTGTCAGGGCATGTGGTCTGACCTTTCTTGTGGTTTGGCTCTGACTTGGATTGTTTCATGTGGTTGGTTTAAAGCAGGCTAAGAAGATCTATTCTTGCTCTTTTGGTCTCATCGGCATTCTTTTTCATTGTTATTATCACCGTCACCATTACTGGCAGTGTATTGTATGGGCACTATGTGCCATGAACTGGACTAGACTTCATTTTCTTATTTAATCATAACACTAACTTCATCTGGTAGGAACTACTATTTTTCACATTTTACAGATAAGAAACTGAGGCTTAGAGAAGATACCAGCTCTGAGACTTTGGAAACATTATAGTGGCAGAGCTGAGGCTAAAACCCAAGCTCAATCTAGAAAGAGCATATCCTTAGCCTCTGTGCTAAATTGCTCTTCTGAACTAAGACGATTGTTGGGAAGCATCCAGTTTAGTAACTCACCACTTTTAAATGTTCCTTACATAAAAATTTGGAATGACATTTCTCCAAGTTCCATTAATTGTATATCATCTAAGTACCTTTAGTAAAAGGAATCAAATGTTAGGCTAGAAACAGTGCTAGAGAAATCTTCACAGTGTAATTTGGAAGACTTTTGGCAAGTCTCTTGTTTAAAACAAATATGACATTTCAGAAGAAAAATAGGCAGTATGTGTTTATATAAAGCTAATTATTTATGCAAACTTTGTCAGCTAAGCAGTGCATCTGTTAACTATATACTTTTGAAAAAGGGTAAAGGATGATCTAACAAAGTTTAAAGAACATAAATATTATATGGAACCTGGTGGCCAACTATGTTTTCTCTCAGAGAAAATGTACTTAAGTAACCACAGAAGGGGTTTGGAGTTCAAATAATCAAGAACTCTTTGGTACTTAAGGTTATTAAAAATACTTAAGTATTCTCTTGTGTCTCTAAGATACTTTTTCCAGGATAGATTGATATAGGTACATTTAAAGTCAGATATATAGAGAAGATGCACCCTCAAGATCCTGAACAGCACTTTGAATTTTTTTGTACATATTGAATATTTGTGATGAGTTAGAACTTTTAGAATTTGCCATTTACCACTGGTGTAAACAAAATAGAATTGGACTTGTGAGTTGTTCTTAGTCATGTACACTTTAGCTGTACAAAGTATTTGAATATAGGATTAATGACCACTGGCCTCTGATTTAGAAGTGTATCTGGACGGATTGCCCTTCCTCCACCCTATCTGACCTCTCCCTACAATATGTATAAAGAAGAAATGGGCAGCATTGTAGCCTAAATCCAATAGTCAACCCTTTGTCAGAATCCAGAAGGAAAGTCTGACAATTAAACACTGTCAAGTCTGAATTGAAAACCTAAGCAGAGGGTTATTTATGTTATGTTGCTGGTGACTGTGCCTACGTGAAAGCTAGAAAATAGCTTTCTTCATTCCCAAAGTACCTGAAATCTAGATAGTATCCTTTTGTTGTAAGGCCTCGGCTTTATAACAACAGAATTGTATTTATAGCTAATTAGTGCATACTTACAATGTTTCAGACATTGTAATATGTATATCAACTCATTTAATTCCCAATTAGTTGTATAGGGTAGGTCCTATGTTTAATCCTGACTTTCAGATGAGGAAATAGGGGCACAGAGATGGTCAATGTTATCTGTGTGCTCTGAGCAAGTTAAAGAATGGATCCTGGATTTGAACCTGGGCAGGCTGGCTTCAGAGTTAATGCCCTTAATGAGAAGGTTAAGCTGTCTATGAAACCATATTTCTCTTTATTTCATCTGTCTTTCTAAAGCTCTTCCTACAAATATTAACTACTCCCAGAAGACAAAGGCATAAGAAGTAAGTAGCACATTGGAAAACGTGGTCCCCTTAAGGACTGAAAATCTGGGAGATGATAGAAAGAACCCTGATGGAGTTAATGCCAGATCATAATTTACTTCCCTTTAAAGATCCAGAAAGTAGCTAGGAATGGCTCAGCATTGTCACAATAGAGAACAGCTACCTAAACATTGGATTAGGTGGGCAAATTGAGTGCTATTTATTCCTCGAGATGAAAATGGAATTTAATCAATATCTAGATGACCAGAAAAAGGGGGAAGTCCCCGCAATTGATCTATTGGATGTGAGCAGACTTTTTATACATTGAGTAAGGAAAAAAATGAATTTATGGAATAATTATTGTTGAATAAGAAATCATTCAAAAATTTAGCAAAGCTCAGGCTTCTAATATTGTTGCATGTCATATATGTAAGAAAAGAAAAAACGTAGAGAGAAAATTTGTCCCCAAAAGAATGTAAGGAAGACATAGTATTCATAAGATAGTTTAGAAAGCAATAGTTAATAGGTGGAGATAAAGGGACAACATTATTAAATTAAGAGGGAAGTCAAGTAAGAAAAGGAATTGAAGGGAACCTATGTCTAGAGTAGCCAAATTAAAATGTGGGGAGTGTCAAGTGCAAACTTGATCATTTGAAAAATAAAATAATGATGTGGAGGAAAAACTTGGGAAACTCGAATGGAATTTTATAAAATAACGTCATAAAAATGATGATGGAAAAGATGATAAATACAAACAACAAAGTACTTGAGTTGAAAAATACCCTTGTATGGGTATATGGGAAATCTCTGTATCTTCTGCTCAGTTTTTGCTGTGAAGGTAAAACTACTCTTAAAGAAGTGTTTTTTAAAAAATCACAGTAAAGTGACTTAAACAAACATGTCCTGGGTTATAGAACCAAATAACTCAATATGTTAAAGAGGGCGCTACACAATCTGGAAAAAAAATTTTGAATGCAAAGGATGAAGAGAAAATCCTACAAGCATACATGAGAAAAGTACTTTTTATCCAGACAACAAAAATTAAAATCAAGCTGTCCTCAGACTTCTAGTTTTAGAGTCCATACTTTTTTTTTTTGATGCTAAGTTACCTTTACTGGTGTTCTATGCTTCTTAAATTGTTGTCATTGCAGTATTCATTATAACACCTTGCAAAACGTTTTACTCCAAATTTTATGAGTGAAATCCTACCATGATGGGTACACGTGCACTCACCAACTAAAGACACTTAAAGAGTGTGAGTTTATGAAAAAGGATGTGCAGTGTATTTCAGCTATACCTTGGCAATCTTCCCAGTAGGATAGTATCTATTCTGGTGATCTATTGTGGCATGGCAAACATTACAAAACTTAGTAGCCTAAAATGAACATTTTTATCATCATTTTTTACAGATCTGCGACTTGATGGGCAGCAGGTGGAAGGCTCTCACTTGTGGGCACCCATCTGTTGCATTAGTTGACTGCTAAAGTGCATCCCTTTAAAGGCTTCTCAGTTTCATGTTTGACTCCTGAGCTGGCATGGCTGGGACAGTGGGGTGTTGGCTGGGCATTCCTCTAACTGCATAGCCTCTGCTTGTGGTTAGCTTGGGTTTCCTCACAATATGGTAAGGCTCCTTATAAGTACTGTTCTAATCTTTCTGTCAGTAATTCCTTTCTTGTTGTTATCTTTTTAGAAGACATTTACATATGCATAAAAGTCTGTTGTTTAGGTTTGTGTATATTTTCACTTCTGTATACATAGAGTGATATAGAGTTTTGAATAAAATATTATCTATATAAATCCTTTGTCTTTTTTGCATGTTTCAAGTACCTTCTCACATATTGTGTCTTGTTTTTCATCCTTTTAAAAGTTGTCATTTTTGAATGAAGGACATTTATCTTATTATAGTTGTATGTACTAATCTTTTTTTTTTTTTAATTTTTAATTTTTAATTTTTTGAGTCGGAGTCTCACTCTGTTGCCCAGACTGGAGTGCAGTGGCTGCTCCCGGCCACCACAGCCTCAACCTGCTGGGCTCCGGCGATCCTTCCACCTCAGCCTTCCAAGTAGCTGGAACTACAGGCGTGCGCTACCATGCCCGGCTAGTTTTTTTTTTATTATTGTAGAGATGAGGTCTCGCCAAGTTGCCCAGGTGGGTCTCGAACCCGTGGGCTCAGGCAATCCACTCACCTCAGCCTCCCAAAGCGCGGGATAACAGGCTGAGCCACCGAGCCCGGCTCATGTACTAATCTTTTATGGAGCTTTAAAGAATATTTTTCCACCTCTATATTCGCCTATACTTTGTACTAAAAGTTTTTAATTTTTTTGTATTCACATTTAGACCTTAAATCCACCTGGGAGTTGACTTTTTGTGTATTAGGCACAAGCTGGGAATACAATTTATTTTCTTTCCTTTTCAGATAACGAATCATCCTAGCATGATTTATTCAATAATCTATTCTTTTTCTATTTCTCTAGCATGTTAGGTTTCTACATATGCATGGGTATGGTCTCTGTTCTTTTAAATTGGTCTGTCATTCCCTTTATCAATACCATACTGTCTTAATTACTATACATTTATACAAAATTTTAAACCGGGCTCGGTGGCTCAGCCTGTAATCCCGTACCTTGGGAGGCTGAGGTGAGCGGATTGCCTGAGCCCACGGGTTCGAGACCCGCCTGGGCAGGCGAAACCTCATCTCTACAATAAATCAAAAAAATTAGCCGGGCGTGGTAACGCACGCCTATAATTCCAGCTACTCGGAAGGCTGAGGTGGGAGGATCACCGGAGCCCAGCAGGTCGAGGCTGCGGTGGCCGGGAGCAGCCACTGCACTCCAGTCTGGGCGATCGAGTGGGACTCCAACTCAAAAAAAAAAAAAAATTTTAAATCTGGCAGGACAAGGTTCCTCACCTTGATTTGATTCAAAGGTGTCTTGGCTATTTTAGCTTTTGATCTTTCACAGAAACATTAAAATCAGTGGTATTATACAATATCTTTTAGGGATTTTCATTGGAATTGCACCCATCCTTGCAAACAATACAGGGATTTTCAAAGAGTTTAATATCATCGCCCTCCTTCTTTTCAGAAACTGTGTTAATCTTGGGCAGTACTTAGTTTTACCTTGCTGTTTAACCCTACGATTAGATATTATATTTTATTGTTTGATACATACAATGTTTGTTCAGATTAATCCATATATTCAAATCCTCTCCCACCTCTTCCCCTCAGCATTCCTTTTCGTATCCCACATCTACTCCTGTGGTCGATTTCCTTCTAGTAGCACATTCTTTGTGAGGATTTGTTTATAGTAAATTCAATTTCCGTATGTCTTAAAATATCTTATGCTGTGTTCACTCCTCCTGCTCCAAGTCGGTGTCTCACTCTTGCCCAGATAGGAGTGCAGTTGCACAATCGCGGCGGCCGTATACTCGACCTGCTGGGCTCAGGCAATTTTAACGCCTCAGCCTTCCAAGTAGTTGGAACTACAGTTGTGTGCCACCACACCTGACTAATTTTTTGATTTATTGCATAGACAGTGGCTTGCCAAGTTGCCTAGGCTGGTCTAGAACCCTGGAATTCAGGCATTCCTCTCACTTCCACCTCCTGAAGTGCTGGTATTACAGACATGAGCCACCATTCCTGGCCTGCCTTCACTCTTTTTTTTTTTTTTTTTTGAGTTGGAGTCTCACTCTGTCCATCTATATACCCAGCAACACTGATAGTGTTCCTGGGTGTGCAGATCTAAGTTGATAGTTACTTTCTCTTAACACTAAGTCTTTTGGCCTCTGTTACTGTTGGAAATTCACCAGTCTATGGAAGAATAACATTGTATAGATGATGTGAGAAAGAAGTAGGCAGCACAGAAACTTACAGGAGAAAAATCATCACCTCCTAGGATCTCACCACTGAAAAATAAATTACTCTTTTTATTCTTTTTTCTAAAGGCATATGACATATGTGGGGTGTCAAAAATATATACATATTTTAAGAGATGTTATCTATGTATTTATTTTACTTTGCTGTAATCAAAAGTATCTGGATGCTGATGGTAACTACTTTGAGCACCTCTTGTAATTGCAGAAGTCAAATGTGACTAGTATTCATCTTTTGTTATTGGTATGTATTGAGCATTACAATTTTAATACAGTTTTTCCTGTCAAAATGTATCCATTTGTCTTTGTATATTTGTGTGTATATGTGTATATATATTACATATATATAATTTGCTGGTTGAAATCAGTTTATATAATCCTAGAAGGTTTTTTTTTTATAGAACTTACATTAGATGAGTAGTGTTTTTTTAAGTCATTAAAAAGTCACTGCAGACATAATTTTAATGACTGTATAATCTATTTTAAGACACAATATAGTCAGTCACCAAATAATTCCTTCACTTTTTGTTTAACCTTTCAGTTGTCTGTGTTTATTTAACACAAATAAGTTTACTGTGACTATCTGTGTTAATATCCTTTTCTGCTTTTTGAATATTTTGCTTGGGTTAGAGTCTTCTAATTGCAGTACATACTTTTTGAAGAAGTTTGGCACACCATTTTATTGCATTGCAGACAGGTTGCACCACTTTGCACTTAAACCACACGGGCATATGACTGCCTCGTTATTTTTAATCTAACATATTTTTAACATATACTTAATTTTGAATGCATAAATATACAGTGTATACCAATTGCAGTTGATAGTGTATAAAATTTCCACAGAGTGGCATTTGGGGAAGGAACTCTTTACCTGCATAAAAGTATGCTTCCGTATAACCCTTCATGGGGAGTGGCTGAATTTCAACCTCTAAAATAAAATCTTGTTGGCTTTGGGAAACACTCATTATTTTAATGGGAAAAGACACAATATTTTAATCAATGTACTCAAACTGTGAAATATGCCATTCTTAGAGTTATGTACAATACATATGGAAGAGGATTTATGTTCAAATGCTCTGCTTTTTACCTCCAATGCTTCAAACTAAATGGCATATGATTCAAATATTGCCACTAAAAAAAAAATCTGTTGCAGATTTCCCTAGAGAATCATGTCTTTAGAACCATTTTGTGATTTAGTTTTTTGGTGTTTCTTTTCTTTTCTTTCCTTCTTTTTTTTTTTGAGTTGGGCTCTCGCTGTTGCCCAGGCTGGAGTGCAGTGGCACAATCAAGGCCCACGATAGCACAACCTCCTGAGCTCAGGCAATCCTTCCACCGCAGCTGCCCAAGTAGTTGGCACTACACAGATGCATGCCACCATGCCCAACTAATTTTTTGATTTTTTTTTTTTTTTTGTAGATATAAGATCTCCTATGTTGCCTAGGCTGGTCTCTAACTCCTGAATTTAAGCAATTCTTCCTCTTCAACCTCCCAAAGTGCTTGGATTATAGGTGTAAGTCACCATGCCCAGCCTTGGTGTTTCTTTTATGGAAAACCTTTGGATAGGATCAGTGACAAACAATCTTTATACCAATATATAAGCTCTAACAAGTAACTTCGAAAATCACATCCTATTGTGAATAAAATATTTACCTGCCATTCTGGTAACCTCAGTGAATGATTTCTAGGTGAGAAGCTATTTATAAAGTGATCCTCTAAGACCATGTATGTTTGAGTGGTAGCTATAATAATTAAGCATTTCAAAATTCTTTGCCTTTTGAAATCTTATCCTTAAGAAGGAGGTAGAACCAACTCTTCATATTTGGCAGTCATCTTTCTTCCTTCTTTCTTTCTTCCCATCACACAACCTACCTCATTCAGATTTTTGGTTGTTTCAATATTTTGTTTAC
The DNA here is from genome assembly GCA_963574415.1 of Tarsius wallacei. Classification (NCBI taxonomy): domain Eukaryota; kingdom Metazoa; phylum Chordata; class Mammalia; order Primates; family Tarsiidae; genus Tarsius; species Tarsius wallacei. The sequence goes on along the minus strand of CAUYQG010025168.1, from coordinate 3,768 downwards.
AAATACAAGAGCTGGGAGAGAGATGTCAAATCATGCTCTACCCTTAGTTAAAGGAATTCTTCTTCTTCTCCTCCTCCTCCTCCTCCTCCTTTTTTGAGTTAGAGTCTCACTCTGTCACCCAGACTGGAGTGCAGTGGCACGCTCCTGGCCACCGCAGCCTCCACCTGCTGAGCTCCAGCGATCCTTCCGCCTCAGCCTTCCAAATAGCTGGAACTACAGGTGTGTGCTACCACACCTGGCTAATTTTTTGATTTTATTGTAGAGATGAGGTCTTCCCAAGTTGCCCAGGTGGGTCTCTAACCCACGGGCTCAGGCAATTCACTCACCTCAGCCTCCCAAAGCAAGGGATTACAGGTTGAGCCACTGAGCCTGGCGGGAATTATTCTTCTTTATAGCATAAAACTAAATGGCATATGACTCAAATACTGCCATTTAAAAAAAAATGTCTGTTGCAGATTTCTCTAGAGAATCATGTCTTTAGAACCATTTTGTGATTTAGTTTTTTGGTGTTTCTTTTTCTTTTCTTTCTTTTTTTTTTTTTTTGAGTCGGGGTCTCACTGTTGCCCAGGCTGGAGTGCAGTGGCACTCCTTGAAATTTTGAATATTTGCAAAATGTTCTTTGTCAGAGCAAAAAAGTAGCATTGATTAGTTATGACTCCAAGCCATAGCCTTTACTATAACAAATTTGCAACTCTTCTTAAGTTTATATGGGTATACAGATTATATATATAATTTGTGGTTGAAATCAGCTTATGTAGTTTGGGAAGTTTTTTTTATAGTATTTATTTTAGATGAGTTCTCCAAAATTTTTAGTCTTATTTTTAAAGAAACTTGTAACTTGTCAGTCATAATTCTAAAACATATAATTCTATGCTATCAGGTAAACACACATACACTTATGTGGAAGTAAACTGTCTTCCCACTTATATGCCCAGATATATTCTTTTTTTTTAAACATATTTTTTATTATAAAATTGTGGGGTACAGTTAAGGGTTAGGTATGCAAATGTGCACCATTCAGGCACCCTTGTTAATAAGGGGTGTCTCCCCATTCCCAGACAGATATTGACTACCATTAGTCCCACCTCCCCCCCCATAGTTTCCCACCACTGTCAATCCTTTTCTTATAGTATTATGGTAGATGTTCAAGGTCCACTATATGAGTGAAAACATGTGATACTCAGATCTTTGTTTGTGTGAGAGATCACTCAGTATCATAGACTCTAGTTCCATCCAAGTTGCTGCGAAATTCATAATTTTGTTCTTTTTTATGGCTGCATAGTATTCCATCATGTATATGTACCACATTTTTAAAATTCAGTCCTCTTTTGATGCCCAGATATATTCTAAGGAGAAGTATATTTTAGATACACATGCAAATCTGAATATACACACACACACACACACACATATCTCAGAGAAATTGTACATAGTTTTTGTAATTTTTAAGGTGACTTCATTGCTACTGAAACTGTTCAGTGACCCAGAATTTAAGATTAAATGAAGGGTCATTAAAACAGTTACATTGTCTTTCAAAGATTTGATTTATGTTAGAGCCAATTACATTTTTAATAAAACATTTACATTTTGAACCCTGGGTATTGTTGGAAAGCACAAGTAAAAAGCAATTAAACTATGCTTAAGTATTGATCTTCTTTAAAATCTATAATTCACAAATTTTATCTGTTTTGTGTTACAGTCAAACTGGAAGCAATTTTCAGAAGTTTCTTAATTCATTCCTTGTCTTCTGATTTCTAAGCTACAGTTAGAAGGATAGTTACCTAATTTTTGAAAAGGCGAGGGACAAAGTCTTTTCACATCTGTTCTCAGTAATTCAGTCTCTAACTTCCCTGGTAGATAAAGTCATAATTATGACTTTATTATAGCTTCATAGCTGTAATTCTGTTTGTGATTAGTAAATGGTAAAAGGTAGAAAAGAGTTCTTCTTTTAAAAGGTAAAATTTTAAATATTCTGTGAGCATTGACATCTTTGTTGTTGTTGTTGTTCGTTTCCTGGCAAAGCATTTTCTGTAGTTTTTTTCTAAGTTATTATTTGTTATTCTGTTACTTTGCTTTTGCTTTTTGGTATACTTTTTTGGATCTGCTCACTTAAATTCTATCTGTCTTCCACTCCAGTGTCTTCCACCATTGCTGTTTACTTGTTATAGGTATAGACTTAATTCAGTGACACTGACGCATATAGCTCAAGGTTCAGTACAGGCCCTGGAGCCTGTTCTGCCAAGATCATGAAGAGTTTGTTTTTTGTTACTTTGCTCATGGATATTCCTTACATAGCTTTTCTTGTCAAACTCCAGGTAATGTCTTTTACTGAAATTATTGGTAGTTTGGTTGTGACTTTCCTCTTGGATACCTTTAATTCAGTTGTGATTCACTTTAAATACATTTCATGACTTTTTCATGTTATTTGCAAACTTTTGATTTTTCATGCTGTGCTTTAACACCCGAGTTCAGTAAAATCGATAAGAACATACTGATAGAAGCATGACAATAAGCAACACTTGGGAAACTTATTATAGATAGTAAGCGCATAGATATGAGTATGCACATGTGTAGTAACTTTGTTTAATTTTAGTTTATATTGCATGTTTAACAGTTATTATACTTCTGGAGACTGAAATACCATTTTTAGTCAAGGAGAAATGAACCCATCTCATTAGATATTAGACTGTTGGTAAAGGATAATGAGCCATGTTCTACTGTTTTAATATTTTGTAGTCACAGACAAAGATATTAAGATTCAAGATAAGCAGCTAAGTGTTTTTTTTTAAACCTTAGAGATGATGTCTCTAATAATCACGGAGTATGCTGAACATGTTATTTAGTGTTCTTTCTCAAGTAATTTCCCGCTAATTAAAATCCATTGCTGTATCTTGGGTAATTACAAAGTTACAGTGACCAGAACATTTGTCTGGTCTTTACTTGTGAATAGAGACTGTTTATTTTGGCAGATGTTTATTTGTTTTCCTTGTCTTATAAGAATAACAAAGAAAATCTTCCCTTGGTTATTCTGGTCTTGTATCAAATCAATAATGGTCCCAGGCTTCATTTTATGAATTTAATGATTCTGCCACTTAATGGGATGACCTGTTCATGGGGCTTGCAGGAGTTTATGATGGAAGGGAAGAGAATAACCCTGACCTCCTCCTTCCTCTCCTCCCCTTCAAGAGAATGCTTATTATGTCACAAAGGTAATGAGAGAAGGTAAAGCATAATGGACAAGAGCGTAGACTTTGGTACCAGACTGCCTGAGTTCAAATCCCAACTCTACCACTTACAGTCTGTGGTATTTTTGGTTACTTAATCTCTCTGACCCTCAGTTTCTCCTTCTGAAAACTGGGGATAAATGTTTAATGTGATCGATATCCCAATTCCCTGGTTGGATTATATGAATCTATCAAATTATCATATGCAATGTAAAAATTTGTTTAGTGTACAGCTGTTATCAGTAAAAAAAGGGGTGGGGGATGAAGATAGTATCTATTTCATATGGATATTTTAAATATGAAATGAGTTAACAGATATAAAGCACTTAGTGCCTTGCATACAGCTTATACCTGCATGATGATGTCAATGATCATCATTTGGAAGAAACTTATAGGTAACATTTTTCTTTTTTTTTTATATTCAATATTTTTTATTATGATATTGTGGGGTACAGTTAAGGGTTAGGTATACAAATATGCTTCGTTCAGGCACCCTTGTTGATAAGAAGTGTCTCCCCATCCCCAGACAGATATTTACTACCAT
>CAUYQG010025166.1:0-54997 GCA_963574415.1 Tarsius wallacei | reverse complement strand
GAGATTTTGCTTCAAGAATCTCTATCCAATTCCATTAGTCTATGTGCCTTTCCTTGTACCAGTACCAGGCTGTTTTGACTATTGTAGCCTTATAGTAAAATTACAGTATGGAAGTGTATTATGTCCCACCTTGTTTCTTTTACTAAGGATAGTTTTGGCCATTCATGGTCACTTATGTTTCCATATGAATTTCTGTATTTTTTTGTGTCTTCTTTGATTTTTTTGAACAGTGTTTTGTAGTTTTCATTGTAGGGGTTTTTCAATTCTCTGGTTAGGGAGATGCCAAGTTATTATTATTTTTGTGTGTATGTGGTTATTGAGAATGGGATTGTGCTTTTTATTTAGTTCTCTACCTGTTTGTTTGTTGTTGGTGTATAACAATGTGGCTGTCTTTCATACATTTATTTTGTACCCTAAGACTTTGCCAAAGCCCTTTATCCATGCAAGGAGGTTTTGACAGATTCTCTTGGGTTTTCAATGTATAGGGTCATGTTGTCAGCAAAGAGGGATAACTTAACTTCTGTTTTTCCTATTTGGATACCCTTGATTTCCTTCTCTTGTCTGATTGCTCTAGCTAGGACTTCCAGCACTGTGTTGAACCAGAGGGGTGACAGTAGACAGCTTTGTGTTGTTCTGGTTTTCAGGGGAAATACTTCAAATTTTTCTCCATTTAGCAATATGTTGACTGTGGGTTTATTGTAGATGGCTCTTATTTTTTTGAGGTATATTCCAACTATGCCCAGATGGTCAAGGGTTTTTATTAAGAAGGAATGTTGAACCTCATCAAAAGCTTTTTCTGTGTCTAATGACATAATCATGTGGTTCTTATTTTTACATCTATTGGTGTTCTTGCAGATGTTGAACATTACATTATGTTCTTGAAGATGTTGAACCAGCTCTGCTTGCCAGAGATGAAGCCTACTTGGTCACAGTGGATCATTTTTGAGATGTGCTGTTGAATCCGATTTGCTAAAATCTTATTGAGGATTTTTGCATCTATGTTCTTCATGGAAATTGCCTGTAGTTCTCTTTCTTAGTTGGATCTTCATTCAGTTTGAGTATTGATGTGACGTTACCTTCATAACATGATTTGGGAAGAGCTACATTTTTCTTGATTGCCTGGAACACTTTCTATAGGATCATTATCATCTCCTTCTTGTATGTTTTATAGAATTCTACTAGAAAGCTGTCTGGTCCAGGGCTTTTTTTAGTAGGTAATTTTCTTATGATAGAGTCAATTTTCTGGGTTATTACTAGTATTTAGGATCTCAATTTCTTAACCAACTAATCTTTGACAAAGCTTCCACCAACAACCACTGGAGAGAAGAGAACTTATTCAGTAAATGGTGCTGGAAAACTGACTGACCACATGCAGAAAATTGAAAAGGACCCCTACCTATCACCATGCACAAAAACTAACTCTAGATAGATCAAAGACCTAAACATAAAACCTCAAAGTATAAGAATCCGAGAAGAAAATACAGGAAACACTCTTAAGCACATTGGAGTAGGCAGTCAGTTCTTGATCAAATCCCCAAAAGTGAATGCCATGAGAAAGGATAGGCAAGTGGGACCTCATGAAACTGAAAAACTTCTGCAAAGCAAAAGACACCACCAAGAGAGTGGGGAGACAGACCACAGAATGGGAAAAAATATTTGCCACCTGTAAATCTGACAATGGCCTAACATCCAGGATCTATAAGGAACTCAAATGTGCTGAAAGGAAAAAGAACAAACAACTCTATTAAAAAGTGGGCAAAGAATATGAATAGACACTTCTCAAAAGAAGACATATGAGCAGCCAGCAGATACGTGAAAAAATGCTCAGCCTCACTAATCACCAAAGAAATGCAAATTAAAACCACACTGAGATACCACCCATCTCCAGTCAGGATGGCCATCATCAATAACACCAAAAACAACAGGTGCTGCAGAGGCTTCAGAAAAAAGGGAATGCTTTAACACTGTTGATGGGAGTGTAAATTAATAAAACTTATGTGGAAAACTGTGTGAATAACCCTAAAGGAACTAAAAATTCACCTGCCATATGACCCAGCAATCTCCCTTTTGGAACATACCCGGAGGAACTCAAATCATTCTATAAAAATGATACCTGCACACACATGTTTACAGCAGCATTATTCACAATAGCAAAAACATGGACCCAACCAAGCCACCCATTGAAAGTAGACTGCATTAAAAAAATGTGGCACATATACATGATGGAATATTACACAGCAGTAAAGAAGGACAAAGTTATGGACTTCGCAGCAACTTGGATGGATTTAGAATCTATCATACTCAGTGAACTATCACAGAAAGCAAAAACCTGAGTATCACTTATGATAAGTGAACACTGAACAGTTATCATAACCCCATAAGAAATGGCTTGGCAATAATGGGATGTGGCCAGAGGAGGGAAGGGGGGTACACATAACATCGATAAGGGTACTGATCTCAAACGAGGCAAAGAGGGGACCACAGGGACACTCAAACTTTACCTGTACAGGGACCATTTATCTATCTAATCCTGAATTAAAGTAAGTTTTAAACAGTTACTGTTCATGCAAAACCCACTCTTTTGTATGCTTTGAAGCAAACTTTATCACAGAGTCATGGGCATATGAGGATCTATTATTCTAAGATTTACTAATTTCTTTAACCTTGCATTACTCCTGCTATAATAAATTACCACTGATGGCCGGGCATGGTGGCCTAAGCCTGTAATCCCAGCACTTTGGGAGGCCGAGGTGAGTGAATTGCCTGAGCTCAGGGGTTCAAGACCATCCCGGGCTGCTTGGTGAGACCTTGTCTCTACAATATATCAAAAAATAAGCCGGGCATGGTAGCGCTTATTGGTAGGCCTGTAGTTTCAGCTACTTGGAAGATGAAGGTGAAAGGATCGCCTGAGGCTAGCAGGTCGAGGCTGTGGTGGCCGTGAGTGTGGCACTGCATTCCAGCCTGGGGGACGGAGTGAGACTCCAACTCAAAAATAAAGAAAATTACCACAGACTTTGTGGCTGAAACACAAATCTATGAACTCACAGTTCTCTAAGTCTGAAGTCTAAAATGGCTTGATTTTTTTTTCCTGTGCTCTGATTTTTTACTAGGCTAACATTGAAGTGTCAGTTGTCCTGAGCTCTTTTTGAAAGACTCTGGAAACGATCCACCTGCAAGTTCATTTTCAAGTCAGTTTCTTGTCTTTGCAGGACAGAGGAGTTCATTTTCTTACTGGCTGCCAGTCAGGGCTGCCCTTAACTTCTAGAGTCAACAAGCCTTTTGCTTATTGCTTTCTTTGTCTTCAAAGCCAACAGTAGAGGGTTGAGGCCTTCTCGTGCACTGAATCTTTATGGATTCCCTCTTTTTTTCCATCCGGTCAGACTGTTCTCAACCTTTAAGCGCTTTTGTGATTAGATCAATCTCATTCAGATAATCAAGGGTTATCTCCCTATTTTGATGTGACTCAACATATTCACAGGTTCTAAGGTTGGAAATAGGTACACTATCCACTATTCTAAATACCGCAAACTTTAATTCTAGCCGTCATCATTTCTTCCTTCTTACATTCTCTTTGAATTTTTTTTTTTATTCATTCAATATGTCTAGTCAGGTTAAATATACTTCTTATAATGAATATGTATCGTTTTTTTTTTCTTCCATGCTTTTAACTCTTTTAGTTTGAGTATCTCCTGTCTTTGCTTCCTTCAGCTAGGAGTGTTTTCTTTCTTTCTTTTTTTTTTGAGTTGGAGTCTCACTCTGTTGCCCAGACTAGAGTGCAGTGGCATGCTCCTGGCCACCGCAGCCTCAACCTGCTGGGATCCAGCGATCCTTCTGCCTCAGCCTTCTAAGTTGCCAGAACTACAGGCGTGCGCCACCATGCCTGGTTAATTTTTGATTTATTGTAGAGACGAGGTCTTGCCAAGTTGCCCGGGTGGGTCTCGAACCTTCAGGCTCAAGCAATCCACTCATCTTGGCCTCCCAAAGTGCTGGAATTACAGGCTGAGCCACCAAGCCTGGCGGGAGTGATTTTTTATCAAGTGCATAGTGCCTATCTCTCTGGGAACTGTAATCCTTAGCTAAACATTTGTATTCTAATCACCTTTTAAATCACCTTTGTAGCAGGCCAGTGGCTCAAATTTGTAACAGAGGAAAATATCTTAATCTAGTACCTTTCTCAGATTCTAAAATGAAGTAAGCAGTAAATAAATATTTGTCAAATAAATACATGACTAACCACTGTGCTGTAAGCCATTACTTATTTGCTTCTTGAACCAGCCTGAAACTTCTCTTTTTTTTAATCTTTAAGTTTTTTATTTTAAAGTTGTGGGGTACAATTCAGGGTTAGGTATACAAATATTCATTGTGCAGGTACCCTTGTTGATGAGGTGTGCCTCTCCTTCCCCAGGCAGATTTCCATTACTACCAATCCTGCCTCCCTGAGACCCTCTGCAGTTTCCCGCTGCTGTCAATCCTTTTCTTACAGTATTATGATAATTGTTCAAGGTCGGCTTATGCATGAGAACATGTGATACTCAGTTCTTTGTTTCTGTGAAAGGTCACTCAGTATTATAGACTCTAATTCCATCCAGGTTGCTGCGAAGTTCATGATCAGCCTGGTACTTCTAAAGAAAGTGATTTTGTCCTACATGTCTGAGTCTATAATGCCTAATGCAGTGTTTAACTCCTGTAGGGATTCAACAGGAGTTTTTATTGATTGAGCACAACAAGAAAGAACACTTGACTTCTGATAGAATAGTCAAAAAGTAAAGGAACTGTCATAAATGTATAGATTTTGTGTTAATTAATGCAGCTATAAATGGAACATTTTGAATGTTTTTCTAGAGACCATAAATTTAAACTCAACAGAGATGGAGGATTTATAGACTTAAGTTTCTCCTTTATTTTGAATTCAGCTCTTTGGGTTTTGGTATAGTTTGTCTTTCGGTACAATGAATAATTATCTTTGTGTCATATTTGCTGTACTTTGTTTTTCCCTAATTTGCATCCCTATTTTCTTACAAAAAGATTTTAGATTGGTTGACTTGTTTTACTTATGTTAAAATGTCAAGTAATGCACGGTGGATCCATTCAATTATAGGATCTGGTACAACCAATTTGCTCACATCTTGTAAGCATATGTATGTAATTATTGCAGTTACTATATTTGTAGAATAAAAACCTTCTTTTATTCTCCTTGAACTAATCTCAGTGAATACTTCCACATGATTTTAGATGACATATTAGTTATAGTTAGTAAACACCATAGACAATTCCACATTGCCTTCCAAATGACCAAAGATATATAAACTTGGAGTAATGAATATTTATTGAAACTAAATTGTACTTATTTTGTGAAAATTAGAGTGCCATATATTATAAAGTCCATGTTAATTCTGTGTGTATAAAATTATGTACTTAAATAGCACATCTCATTTGCTAGTTACAAAGGATAACAGAGTTGCGTATGTGATTTTTTTTAAGTTGTTTTATTGTGTTATTCTAGTGGATTTTCCTGCTTAGTTAGAAATTTTGCCATTGATTTTTCCAACTTTGGCTGTGGGACATTGCTTGCATTTTGAATCCAGATTCTAAGGGCCCTTAGAGATCATTTCTCCATGCTTGGACATTCTGTGCTTACTTCCTCAGGAAAAGGATATAATAGCAAAAAGGAGAGAGAAAAAGGATTATTTCAGGCTCTTCTGTTTTACTAACCTGGCAAAGAGGGGAAATAGTACAAAGAACAAACAAAAAAACTGGGAGAAAACATCGTGAGCGTTAGCAATGCTTTCCCAAATCTAGGCAAGAAAAAGTTCTCTTTCCGCGGAAAAGGAAAGGCATCAGGACACACAGAATTTGTTGAGCTTAAAGAGGATTTTCTTTGCTCTGCGCCCTGGGCCATGCTTCCAGGAAGGTCAAACGGCAGCTGGATTTGTAGTTGTTCCTTTGGATGGAGTTTCTGGAGGCTGTGAGACTACAAAAAAAAGCTGTGTTTTGGTGCCTCCAGGATTTTCCCAGTCCCATGTCACTCCACCTTTAAAGTCTAGGAGTGACCAACAGCCTCTGGACTAGAGACAGCTCCACAGACAGGAGCAAGTGAGGCCTTATGGGCAAGCTAGGCAGAATAGATCGCAGAGATACACACCTACACGTATGTGAAAGCAATTTAAAGGCAACTTTTAAATTCAGATGCAACCTTGGGGTAAATTGTGAAGGGAATATACAATATAGTGAGACTAAGATTCTACTAATATAGCAGAATGCAAATTAAGTTGACTTACAATTGACAAATACAAAAAAATACATGTCTCAAGCTCATAAATGCAAGGACTTTGATTCTTACCCATTGCATTAAAAATTTTAAAAACTTAGTCCAAAGATTGTATGTCATTTGCCTAACGTTACACAGCAAAGTATTGAGAAATATAGGTAAGAATATACCTTTCTGACTTTTGTCCTTTTTCTATGACACTGCACCAACACAATTGCTAACTAAAAAAGTAGACTAGTTTTAAATTGTAATGTAGCCAACTCTCAGACACCCCTTGGGTGGCTCTATTTGCTCTTATGATTACATGCATTTAATGTTTTTATCTCAGTTCACTTATCTAATATCACATAGTGTATCTGTTGACCAGCCCATATTACAATAGTCAAGAATATAATCTAAATTTCTTATTTTTCTAGATATAATTGGAGAAGTTCACATGGAAACCCACTATTGTCTGTCCATGTGGCCAAAACCCTTAGAGAAAGGCATAAGGAGCACGTGGACATACATGTACTGACAATCCTGAAAATTAGAAATTGACAGAAGATAGCGTTTCCCTATCTCCTATACATTCCCTATAAAGTCATGTCAAAGAACCCCGAACCCCCTGAAGACTGAGCTTACCCAACTGAGAGAAAGGAATCCCTGTTCATTCCCTTCTATCAGAAGCCATAGATTTGAAAATATGGCACCCATGTAACCATAAGCCTTGCATTTATATAACTTTTTGCGTGTTATAACTACTAATCAACATTATGTTGTAGTGAATAATGTTATACTTTGTAATAGACTCCCTTACTCTATGGCAAGCTGAATCAACTCTTCAGTTTGGTGTTATTGATAACACTGTGAGCTACCTTTTGGTAACCAGTGCCAGGAAATGTGGACCATAAATGCAACTATTGACAAAATGCAGTTGCAACTTAAGTTCTATACAATACTCTATAAGTCACATAGTCAATGCATAGGTACCAGCAATCCTAAACGTATAAAAATGGACTGTGATAACTAAGGGGCGAGCAGGCTATTCCCCAAAATGCCAAGAGTCAGGCTCTGTCTCCCTGAATTCTGAATTCAGAAGTAAACTTCTCTCAGCCAGTTCCCTGCCTCTCAATTTATTGATGTCAAGAGATGGCAGCCAAGTGTTTACTCAGACTGCAACAAGGTAAGGTAGATTATTTACTTCTACAAAATTTCTAATTACATATGTCTATAAAGAAAGTCTAGACAATCACTTAGATTTTCATTTGCTTTCTCAGAACCATTTGATGGTCAGTAGGGCACATATGGCTGTCAAGGAATTTAATGGGAGGTCCCATCTCATTAAGCTGCTTGGACTTTTGTTGGCCATAGAAAGTGTAGTTTCAAATAACTGCTGTAATGGAGAGATTCCCTCCATCCCAAGATCTGTATCCTGCCATAACGTTTCCACAGTGTTCCCAGAAAGTTAAAATGGAATATAATACCATGTGCTGCAGGCCTGAAATGATTCTATTGGCTCTAGATCGTTTTGATAATTTGAGAAATGCAGAATGTTAAATTGCTTTTGTTTTCGTTCAAACACTATATCCAATAGGGTTCTTCTTTAAATTCTTTCTCAAATGGGTGAAGATTTATCTTAGAGATAGAGAAGACTAATTTCACAGGGATCATAGCAGAAAAATGAAAACCACACGATAAGGTGAGACTGTGTAGAGATACAGTGAAACAGTAACTAGAATTTACCGAGGAGTTTATGTTATCACTGGTATTTGCCCATGTTACGCGGATTTTTCCATATTACATTCAGCCTCTGTTTTTTAAACTCCCCAAACTCATTTTCTCAGCATATGTGGCCGTAGTCTTCTCCTCTCTCAGTTCCTGATCAAATTAACAGGTTAGTAATACAGGCTATTCTCATACTAAGTTAATGCAAGGCTCATTGGATCAGGTATTCAGTACTGCTCTTTCCAAAGAAGTCAGTTTAGCAAACGCATGTCTTGCTGTTGATGCTATTATTTTCTAAGAAAAGAGACAACTTGATCAGCAGGTTTCTACAGTAATCTTAGATATGTTGTGTCTATGTGTGTGGTGAGGATTTAAGAAGTGTAAGGCCTGACTTCTTGTTTCCATGATACTCCTAGTATCCTTTTCATCTTAAGGCTATCACATGCAGAAGTATTTTCATCTTGGACACTGTTGGCCAACAGTGAGCTCTGCCTGTTTAGAATGGATTAAAATCAGACAATATGTTTTTAAATTTAAAAATAAATGTGTTGGAAGTGTTTTTCCCTTTCTCAAAACTTTACATTTTGGCATAGTATTTCAGTTGGTCCCAAAACAAAAACAGGTCAGCAATATCTTGCCTTTCTTTGTCTTGCCACTATGTAAGGGAGTGATATAAAAATGTGAGATATTATTGTTACTGTTTCTATTATGAATCTGATTGGGCTTTTGCTAGAAATCCCTTAATAGTCTCACATTTATTTGAATAAAATCAAAACTTCATACAATAACCTACATGCTTCTATATGATATGGCTTTTACCTTCTTCTGAAATTGCCTATAACTTAATGTAAATAATGAGTTTTTAGACGGCTAGCATACTTACTGCCTGTACATTGCCTGTTGGGTCACTATCCTTCAATTCTTTTCCTCTTGTGAATTCCTAAATATTCTGAATTGTTTGCACCCACAATCATTTGAAGCCACCTTTTCTTCTCCTTGAAAAATTTGAATTCTTGTTTCTAAATTCTTTCCAATCCTGGCTCTGTCTCTTTTTCCAAGTTTCAACCTAAATACCATTAGAGAGACTTTCAACAAACGAATCTAATTAGAACCCTAACACAGTTGTCTCTTGGCCTCTTTATTGTGTGGATCACAGCATCTGGTATAAGTATGCTAGCCTTCCAATTAATTGTATGCTTACATTATCCCCCTGAACTGAAGGCCCCTAAAAGCTGGGAACTAACTTTATGCGTTTTTCATCACCCAATATCCAGGACAGTATCTGACACACTGTGGTCTCCTAATATTTGTTGAATGACAGAATAAATACATGATAAAAAGAAACAAAGAAGAAGAGGATGAAAAGAAAGACGGAAGAAGGAAGAAAGAAATAACTGCTACTTTTTCCAGGTATAGCACAAAAGAGAAATGAGGAACAAGGGATATTTTTCTTTTTTTTTTTTTTTTAGCTGGAGTCCCACTCTTGTCGCCCAGGCTGGAGTGCAGTGGCACGCTCACGACGACTGCAGCCTTGACCTGCTGGGCTCCGGCGATCCTTCTGCCTCAGCCTTCTGAATAGCTGGAACTACAGATGCACGCCACCATACCTGGCTAGTTTTTGTGATTTATGGTAGAGACAAGTTCTCACCAAGTTGCCCAGGCTGGTCTTGAACCCCTGGGTTCAAGCAGTCCTCTCGCCTCAACCTCCCAAAGTGCTGGGATGACAGGCTGAGTCACTGCGCCTGGCCTTAGGGTATATTTCATATTGTCATCCCCAGAACTGTGCTTGGCCCTTAGTGATGGCTCAAAAAATGTATGGAGAAAGCATGAATGAATAAATGAGTGAACAGCCGTTATTACTTTGTTGTCTCTGTCTAAAGCAAACACAATCTGAAAAAATTAGATGTCCTTCAAAAGGAAACCCTGAAAAATGATGGCAACTAGTTTTAAAACTGCAGACCTTATAATAGGAATCCATAGAGTAATTTGCACTGTTGTTTGAAGCTGTGAAGTTGAAATAGCTTCAGTTTCAATGAAAAACAGAAAAGGCCATGTTATATGTATTCTGATTTGGGGGATAGTTCCACCTACATGTAGGTTTTCATTTTCTGTTTTATCCATGTGTCTATAAACCTAGAGTGATTATGACAAAATAAAGAAATATTTAAATTGTACCCTTTTAAAATAATTTAAAACTTTTGAAGACTTTTCTGGAGTAAATTTAATAGTACTGACGGTTTTGTTTACCTGCAACTAACATTAAAAATAAGGAAACACTAAAAAAGGAAAAAAACATTGCGATTGTATTTGAAATGTTAGCTGTGGTTCTTCCTTTTGTATTTTGGTGTCAGCCCAACATGGAAAATTCTGGCATTTACTCAAGCTATCCTTAATTTCCTTTGGTCCCAAGGGTTTCTATTTCTTCCAGCTGTAGAGTATCACCAGTTGCATACAAAGTGGCTTAGTTTGTGAGGGAATTCCTTTAGTTGCTTTTGCTTTATCACATAAGAAGAAGAAATGTGTTTTCAGATTAGTGAAATAACTCTCAAAGTGTATCTTGAGGCAGATTGGCATTAGAAATGCTCACGGCAGGCCATTGCCTTGCTAGACTCTGGTGCGGCCATGTGCTCCTTGAGCTATGGTTGTCACCAGGCTTCCTGGCTTTGGCCTCCTCCCCTACCTTGGGGAGGTGAATCTCCTCTCTCTCTCTCTCTCTATAATTTATTTTCTATATAAGCTATATTCTCTAATCTAACCTCTGTACTTGCCTCTGAGTGTCGGCTCCCTTTTGAATCTGTGAAAGGTAAATAATAAACTTTACTTCTTTCTACTTTCTTAAAAAAAAGAAAAGAAATGCTCACAGCAGAGGGAGACATCCCCAGTTTCTCTCCAGAGATCTTACTTGTTCCTTAGCCTAATACCCGTCTTCTCCTTACTCAAAGACTTTCTGAAAGCTAATCTCTTGATATCCCACTGACCTGAAAATTTCATCTCTTGAAAGATACAAAATGCAGGATATCCCAAATTAAAATAAAAGCAATATCCATAAACAATAACTACTCTGAACCAGTATGGTAAGTGTTAAACCCCACATGACCCCCCCAAAAAAACAGTGTCTTACAAACCCTGATATTCTTCTATGATCAGATCCTCCATTGTCTAAGCAAATTATCTTTTTCTCATCTCTCCAGGAAAACACCAAGTTTTCATGCAGGAATTTAGATATTATTAGCAAAGAGAGCCTGGGAAATCTGTTGCTTGATTTAGCTAGAGACTGTTATTTCCTCTTAAGGGTGCAAAACTTTCATAAAAACATGTGAGATCTAGTTCCTTCTCTCAGAAGCTATCCTAATTGTTTACAGTTAACTGCATCTAAAAGACAATGGCTTTCCTGAAGACACAAGCCTGTGTCTGTTATTAAAATGTTGATGTGTCACTTATTGTACATACAGCAAGTATGTATAATCGTGTTAAATACACGATGAACAATTTCATGCAGGGTGCGAGAGAGGAAGCTGAGGGGTTGAATTGTGACTGAAGGAGAAAAATTATTTTTCTCTCTCTTAAATAAAATGGTTCCAGTATTGCTGAAACTGGGCAAGCCAGAAAGAAGAATGCATACAGATAGACAACAAAGTGTCTTCAGAAAAAGAATGCTTCAAGAGATGGAACATTAATAAATAACTGAGTATGTTGGAGAAGAGTTTACATATAGTGAACTTTTGTCAACTGCAGAGAGGCATACTGGCTTGCAATTGGTTACAAAGGCCTTGGATAAATGGAGCAGCCATTTTTAAAGTGAACAGCATCTAGTATCTGTTAAATAGAAACTGTGAGAATGGACGTCCTGGTTTTGCTCTAGGTTTTAGAGAAAATACTTTCATCTTCTTCCCATTCAGTATGACGTTGACTGTGGGTTTGTCACAGGTAGCTCTTATTATTTTGAGGTATATTCCTTTGATGCCTAGATGGTTGAGAGCTTTATTCATGAAGAGTTGTTAGATTTTATTGAATGCCTTTTATGCATCTATTGATATGATCATACGGTTCCTGTTTTTAATTCTGTTTATGTGGTGGATTACATGCATTGATTTGCACATGTTGAAAAAACTTTGCATCCTAGGAATAAAGCCAACTTGATTCTGGAAAATGATATATTTTTTTAATGTGTTGCTGGTTGCAGTTTTCTAGTATTCCTGTGGAGAATTTTTGTGTGTATGCTCATTACGTACATCTGCTTTTTTTTAGTACTATTATTTATTTATTTATTTATTTATTTATTTATTTATTTATTTATTTATTTATATTATAAAGATGAGGGGGTACAATTCAGGATTAGGTATACAAACGCTGATTATGCAGATACCTTTGTTGATGAGGTGCATCCATCTCTCCCTCCCCTGGCAGTTTCTCTCAACTGCCAATCCCACCCTCCCTCCCCTGACAGTTTCCCATTACTGCCAATCACTTTCTTATAGTATTATGATAATTGTTCAAGGTCTGCTGATGAGTGAAAACATATGGTACTCTGTTCTTTGTTTCTCATGTTTTTGTCTTTGTTGTGTCTCTGCCAGATTTTGTAGAATGGGTTAGGGAGAAGTTCATCCTCGATTATTTGAAGTAGTTTCCATAGGACTGGTACTAGTTCTTCCTTGTATGTCTGATCCAAGATTATTATTATTATTTTTTTGGTGAGTGAGTAAGTAGGTCTTTTATTATGGATCCAATTTTGAGACTTGTTATTGGTCTGTTCAGTGTTTCAACTTCTTTCTGGTTCAGTCAGAGGGGCGGTTGTATGTTTTCAGGAATGTATCCATTTTCTATAGGTTTTCTAGTGTGTATGCATACAGATGTTTATAATAATACTGGAGGGTCTTTTGTATTTCTTTGGGAGTAGATTGTAACATTACCTTTTTCATTTCTGATTGTATTCATTTTGAGTTTTTTTCTCTTTTGTTTTGTTTACCCAGTCAGCAGTCTTTCAATCATGTTTATCCTCTCAAAAAACCAGTTTTTGATTTGTTGATCCTTTGTATAGTATTTTTGGTCTCAATTTTGTTTATTTGCTCTCTGATATTGGTGATTTTTTTTTACTTCTGTTAGCTTTGGATTTACTTTGTTTTTGTTTTTCTGGTTTCCTTAGGTGGAACTTCAGGATGTTTATTTGAGATCTATTTTCTTAATGTGGATGTGTAGTACAATCCATTTTTTTGAAGTACCAAAAGACTCCTTTAGCTGATAAGTGGCTTCGATGAAGTCTGGAAATACAAAAATCAACATTCAAAAATTAGCAGCATTTCTATACATCAACAATATTCAAGCTGAGAACAAGATCAAGAGCACAACCCTGTTTTTTGTGGCTATTTAAAATTTTGTATTTATTTTTACTTTTTTATTTTAAAGACGTGGGGTATAATTCAGACTTACATATGTAAGTAGCCATTGTACAGGTGAAGTTTGGGCTATCAATTGATCCTCACTTTGCCTGGTTTGGGATCAGGTATCCTTAATGATGTTATGTGTCCCCTCTCCTTCCCCTGGCAGTTTCCCACTAATGCCAAAACCTTTCTTGTAGTATTATGATAGATGTTCAGGATACACTTAGTAATGAAAACACATGGTACTCAATTCTTTGCTTCTGTGATAGATCACTGAGTATGACAGACTCTAAAGTCATTCAAGTTGATGTGAAGTCCATAATTTTGTCATTATTTAAGGCTGTGTAATATTTCATCGTGGATATGTACCACCTTTTTTTATCCAGTCCACTTTCGATGGGAAGCATAGTTGGTTCCAATTTTTTGTTGCTGTGAATAGTGCTCCAATGAACATGCAGGTGCAGGTATCTTTTTTGTAAAATGATCTGAGCTTCTCTGGGTATATTCCCAAACGGGGGATTGCTGGGGCATATGGAAGGTCAATTTTAAATCTTTTAGAAATCGCCACACAATGTTTTTCACCGATGTTGTACTATTAATAATTTACACTCAGCTGGGCTCAGTGGCTCAGCCTATAATCCCAGTGCTTTGGGAGGCTGAGGTGAGTGGATTGCCTGATCCCGCGGGTTTGGGACCTGCCTGGGCAACTTGGTGAGACTTCATCTCTACAATAAAATTTGAAAAATTAGCCAGGCGTGGTAGGGCATGCCTGTAGTTCCAGCTACTTGGAAGGCTAAGGCGGAAGGATCACTGGAGCCCAGCAGGTCGAGGCTGCAGTGGCCGGGAACGTGCCACTGCACTCCAGTCTGGGTGACAGAGTGAGACTCCAACCCCAAAAAATAAATAAAATAAAAAATAATGTACACTCCCACCAACAGTGTAGAAGTGTTCCCTTTTCTCCACATCCTGTCCAGCATCTGTTGCTTTTTAAATTATTAATGATGGTCATTCTGACTGGTGTTAGGCACTATCTTTATGTGATTTCGATTTGCATTTCTTTGATGATTAATGACACTGAGTATTTTTCATGTAGCTGTTGACTGCTCATGTGTCTTCTTTTGAGACGTGTTTATTCATATATTTTGCTCACTTTTTGATAGTGCTATTTGTTTTTATCCTTTTGGCACATTTGAGATTTGTGTAAATCCTGGACGTTAGGCCTTTGTCAGATAAACAGCTGGCAAATATTTTTTTCCCATTCTTTGGGCTGTCTCCCCACTTTCTTGATGGTTTCTTTTTGCTTTGCAGAAGTTTTTCAGTTTGATGAGGTCCCACTTGTCTATCTTATATGTTAATGCATGGGCTTTTGTGATTTTGATCAGGAATTGGTTGCCTATTCCAATTTCTGTACAAGTGTCTCCTTCATTTTCCAAGATTCTTATAGTTTGAGGTTTTATGGAACCATTTCTTAACGGACATTTACAATAATACAATTTCCATGAATTAAAAAATATATATACAGAACTCTTTATCCTAATAAATATACTTCTAGAAACATACTAAAGAATGTTAGTTAAAATAAGCATTTTGTACTCATCAAGTTGGCAAAAATACTAAGTGTGATAAAACCAGGGGTTGGAGAGGATGTGGAACAATGGAAACATTCTGGTAGGACATATATTCCTCATCACTTTGGAGTTCCATTTGGAGATTACATATCTTATGAACCATCAATACCACTTCTCAGTGTCCAACTTAGAGACAATTACTAGGAGAAATGTAAAATGATGTTCACTGTGGGATCCTAACTATCTGTCCTACAAAAAGGGAATGGAAAAATTGACTTTTTCTTATAAAAAGAATGAACTGGTTCTATGAAGCAGCATTAAACATGCCAATCATATGGCTTAGTAAAAGATGCAAATTGTTTTAAAAAGGTAAATATAATGTTTATATAAAATTCAAGAGAACAGAACAGAAGTAAAATTTTATGCATACATACATATATTTTAAATGTACTAAAACGTGCTGGGAACAACACAAATTATCAGGGGGAGGATTTTTCATTGCATATGCTACATCTCTTTAAAGGAAATTACATGAAGTAAAATATAAACAATTGGCTACTACTACTAGCGGTGAATGTGTAGATGTCTATCATGTTTTATACTTTTGTTTAAAATGATTCAAAATTAAAAACAAATTTGTTGGCCGAGGTGAGGGGATTGCCTAGAGAATAGCCTGGGCAACTTGGTGAGACCTCATCTCTACAATAATTCCAAAACAAAAAAACAAAAACAAAAAAACCCAAATTTATTTTGTTGTATTTTTAAAATATTTTTAATTTTAAATAAAAATGTAGTAAATGCTTATTGTATGTAGAGTCAGTTTAAACAACTGAAGTATAAAGTAAAAAGAACATCTCCATCACATATTATTATAAGGCATATATTCTAAATTAATGATACATATTTAAATGAAAGAAAAACTAAATTGTGCATACGATAATGAGCTATACAAATATGCACATACATACATAAGGAAAAAATACCAAAAATTTTAACTGTCATCATTCCTGGGTGGTAGGATTAAGTTTCATTTTCTTCTTTATACATTTCTCTGTCTTATATATTTCCACTAACATTAGCAAAAGGAAAAAAAAAAGGAAGTCATCTACAAAACACAAACTCAGCATCATTAAACTGACACAGTTCTAGTTTACTTCTGATTCTCAAAGTATCAGACTATGTAAATACAGATCAATCTCTTTAAATATTAATATCCACAGCCATACAAGTCAAAAGAATTGTGCCAATAACTATACTGCTTTAAACTTCTACTTTTACACTTCTAAAGATACGCTAGTACTGTCACATCAGAATAGATGGTCCCTTTATCTATGCATTAGATAACACTGGTATATGGAAAATCTCTATACCAAATCTTAATTTATATCATAACAATGAAGAATGTATGAATAATGATTTGGCTGTAAGAAATAACAGAAACAGGAGTCGCCACACAGTGGCTTACACTTGTAATCCCAGTGCTTTGGGAAGCTGAGGTGGTAGAATTGCTCTAGAGGGTAGGAGCTCTAGCTGAGACCAGCCTGAGCAACATAGCAAGATCCTGTCTCTACAAAAAAATAAAAATAAAAAATTAGCCAGGCATAGTGGTGCCCACCTATACTCCTAGCTACCTGGAAGGCTGAGATGGGAGAATCAGTCAAACCCAGGAGTTCAAGGTTACAGTGGGCTATGATCATGCCACTGTACTCCAGCGTGGGCAAAAGAGCAAGACCCCATGCCACCCCCACCCATGATAGAAATAGGACACCATGCAGTATTTATATAACACATTCTAAGGCAACTGAAACATATAAAAACTGAAGAGAAAAATTAAAAACCTAAGTGAGTGGACAGATATACCATCTTAATGGATTAGAAGACGCAATATTAAAGTCACTATCTCCAGATTGAACTAGGTAGTCAATGTAATTATAATCAATATCCCAGCCCTCATTTTTTATAGAAACTGACAAGCTTATTCTAAAATTTATATGGTGGCAAGGCGTGGTGGCTCACACCTATAATCCCAGCACTTTGGGAGGCCAAGGCAGAATTGCTTGAGTTCAGGAGTTCCAAGGTCAGCCTGGGCAACATAGCAAGACCCTGCATCTGCAAAAAATAAAAACTTAAAAAATTAAAACAAAATAAAATTTCTGTGGAAAAGCAAATGATCTAGAATAGCCAATACAATCTTGAAAAGACCAGGGAACTTATTTTACCTGACTTCAAGACTCACTATATGGATAAGTAACTACAGATGCGCGCTACCACGCCTGGCTAATTTTTGATTTATTGTAGAGACGAGGCCTCGCCAAGTTGCCCGGGCGGGTCTCAAACCTGCGGTCTCAGGCAATCCTCTCGCCTCGGCTTCACAAAGTGCTGGGATTACAGGCTGAGCCACCGAGCTCGGCCTATTTTTCAATAATAAATAAAGATTCTCCCTTTTTATAAGCTGCTACAAGAGACTGGTATTCCACAGAAGAAATATTCAAAAAAAAAATTAATGATTTCCTTAATAAAAAAATATACAATCCTTCATGAAGCAGCAGCTTTTACCTCAACAAAGAAAAGTTGGGGGCAAGGGTAAGGTTTAATTACAAAAGCAACTACAGCAACAAAGAG
This sequence comes from Tarsius wallacei, assembly GCA_963574415.1. Lineage (NCBI taxonomy): Eukaryota > Metazoa > Chordata > Mammalia > Primates > Tarsiidae > Tarsius > Tarsius wallacei. The sequence continues at coordinate 37,454 of CAUYQG010025166.1, read as the reverse complement.
AAGTTGAAGCAAGAGGAGAGCTAAATGTTACAGGATGTTATTGATGTGGCTGAGAGTGATCATAGTGTTTTATACCAAACAGGTTTGGCTCATGGCAAAGTATTTAGAGGTTGCCCAATTTAAAGATTAGCTAAGCATCTCTCTTTTATAAAAAGATTAGAGTTCTAAATTTGCTGACTGTTCGTGATAACAAGTGGCTGTGGAAGTATTCTACCTAGACATTGTGTTTTAAAAAGATGTTTTCACAGATGTTTAATCTCTCTGTATCATAAAGGTAAATGAGACATTTTAAAATTTAGTAAAAAAATAACTATTCCAAAAGAAAACAATATGCATCATCTTAAAATACCCATATTTGCACACCCTGAAAACAGAAGTCATTTCTAACTATTTAAATGCCTTCTGACTGTAGTTTCAATAATTTTGAATCCATTTATTAAAAATACATAAATGCTTTGGGAGGCTGAGGCGAGGGGATTGCCTGAGCCCATGGGTTCGAGAACAATCTGGGCAACTTGGCAAGACTTCATCTTTACAATAAATCAAAAACTAGCCGGGCATGGTATTGCACGCCTGTGGTTCCGGCTACTTGGAAGGCTAAGGCGGAAGGATCACCTGAGCCTAGCAGGCTGATACTAGGGTGGCTGTGAGCGTGCCACTGCACTCCAGTCTGGGCGACAGAGACTCCAACTCAAAAAAAAAATTACATAAATGCAAATCTTCACACTGGTTTGCAAGAACAGCTGATTGACACACAGGGAGAGCAAATTTTTACTAGCCAAATCTGCATAATGGATAGAAATTTAACAATGAATATCTCCAAACAGAACTACAGCCAAAAATGCACTTATTCTTGTGGGTGTATGTCCCTATATGAGCTGCCTTTTCAGCTGAGACAGCATCATAAACAAGTATCAAAATACACAGATTTAAAAGCCAGACTTTGAAATTTCTGTGTCACCAAGTAGTAAAGCCAAGATTTTTCACATAATGCATCATATTCACTGCCCCTGCTTTAAAAAATATATATGTATATACATATACTATATATATTCTAAAAACTTAGGGTAAAAAAAATTTTGAACCATTACTGTTTTTAATAAAAAGTACACTATTCACGGATATGGGGATCACGAATTTCCTTCACCAGTTTCCAACATCATTAACTACAATATGAAATACACCAAATGAGCCAAGAAGCAATTATTCTTTATAAATAAAATAAACACTATTGGAAAACTTAAGGAGAAAAAACCATACTTGGGGAACGTGCATAGAGGCACTGAGGCATGTACGATTTGGGATATATAAAGAATATATTGTATTTTCAGGTCCGATTATCGTTTTGCTGTAATGACTTAGCTAATATTTTTCTCCACACATCAAACTCAGTAAGCTCCTCCTAAAGGAGATTACCAAAACAGCATCCAAGTTTTAAGTACTGTTGAAAAACTGATCTATTATGATTCTACCATATTTGGGCCTATTTAATATGTTTAAAGTCCTAACTTTTGCCAGATATCACCATTCTTCACCAAGGGGCTTAATTTTTAAGTCTTACATAATGATAAGACATCAATCCTAGGTCTTTCAATCTTGCTTTTCTTCTCATCTAAAGAGATAACTTGTCCCTTCTTTTCCAAACCTATTTCTATCTCCTAGTCCCTTGTGCTTTTTTTTTGTGGTCCCTGCTTCCTCAATTCCAATCTCTACTGATTCCTTATATCTTCCACTTAATTAGACTGGCATCCTCTCTATTTTGGAGAACATTTCTTAGATTTCATTATCATGCCTTGCTCTGCCTACAGCAGAAAAACAGTATGTACTTTATTAATAGCAAATATATACACACTTTTAAAAAAAGTTAATTTATAAATCCTAAGTGATGTATTTTAAGACATTCAAAGTGTGGTAGATACCTTAAACTAATAGCAAGAAGAACATGTGATGAAACTTTACAGATCATATAATTTGGGGTTTTAAAAAGCATTTCAAAACAAAACTTTTCCAGATGGAATCTTATACAGGCTGACCTTGAACTCCTGAGCTCAAGTAACCCTCCCACCTTGTTTAGCTAATTCTATATGGATACGCACAAGACTTAATTATTTTTTTAAATCTACTGCAACCAACAGCTTTCCTTATCAATGACCCATTTAAAATGCACGAGCTGAGACAGTAAGAGAAGCTCTATTCTAAGAAATGCCTGTCTCATGCCACCCCCCAAATTAACCATGTATAGCTATGTAGCATTATGATCTTCAACGTTGTAAAAACTGTATATTATGTGCATACATACATACATATGCATATACGGGGGTGCCAAAATGTATACACATTTTAAGAGTATATGTATTATTTTTTGAAGTTGAATTAAATTATGGTAGTAATGTATAGTGACATTCGCTCAGTGGTGCTTCCACCATTTTCTTTGACTGTTCTGTCACGTGGTGACACTAGCATTCATCTGATTAATGCCATCTTTTTAGTGACCATCATACTTAAAATGTGTATACATTTTTTTGGCACCCTCATATATGAATGAGACTATGAGGCTGCCAAGACATTAAATGGGGAAACGAGGATCCTTTCAACAAGTGGTGGTGGAAAAAGCTGGATATCCACATGCAAAAGAATGAAGTTGGACCCTTACCTAACACCATATACATAGGGTAAACCTTCATGACATTGTATTTGGCAGTGATTTATTGGACATGATACTAAAAGGATAAGCCTCAAAAGAAGATATAAATTGGATGTCATCAAAATTTAAAACTGTTGTGCATTAAAGCATAGTATCAAAACAGTGAAAAGACAACCCACAGAATGGGGAATATTTGCAAATCATATATTTGATAAGCGGTTAATATTCACAGTATATAAAGAACTCCAACTCAGCAACAAAAATCAAAACACCCACTTTAAAAATGGGTAAAGGTCTTGAATAGACATTTCTCCAAAGATATACAAATGGCCAATAAGCACATAAAAATCATTAGGAAAAGTCAAATCAAAACCACAATGAGATACTATTTCACACCTACTAGAATAGCTATTATCAAAAAGAAAAAGAAAAAACACCAGAAAATAAGTGTTAGTAAGATGTGGAGAAACTGGAACCTTTGTGAATTACTAGTGGGAATGTAAAATGGTGCAGCTGCTGTGGAATACAATATGGCAGTTCCTCAAAAAATTAAATATAGAATTACCACGTGATCCAGCAATTCCACTTCTGGGTATATACCCAAAAGAACTCAAAGCAGGGACTGGAACAGCTTGACACCAATATTCACAGCAGCATTATTCACAATAGCCAAAAGGTGGAAACAACCCAAATGTCCATAAATGTTAGGAATGTATGCTACAACATGGATGACTCTTGAAGACATTATGCTAAGTGACAAACCAGACACAAAATAATATTGTAGGATTCCACTTATATGAAGTACCCACAGTGGTCAAATTCAGAGATAAAGTAGAAAAATTGTTAATAAGGGGTTGGGGAGGGGAGGTGGAGAGTTTGTGTTTAATGGGTAGAATTTCAATTTGGGATGATGAAAAGTTTTGGAGATGGTGATGATAACACAACAAAGTAAATGTACTTAACACCACTGAACTATACACTTAGAAACAGTGAAAATGGTAAGTGGCATGTTATGTACACTTTACCACAGATATTTTAAAAAACAGGGTGTGTGTGTGTGTGTGTGCGCCTGTGTGTTGCTATGGTGGCAGTATAGGAAAGTGGTTAAAAATACAAGCTTAAGAACTAGAATGCAGTTCCAAATCCAGCACTGCCACAGTAGCTCTGTAGTCTTTGGCAAGTAGCTTACAGTCTGTGCCTGTTTTCTCAAATAACAGAACCTATTTCAAAAGGTTATGGTGAGAATTAAATAAGTTAACATATAAAGTGTTTAAGACAGTGTATGTGATATAGTAGTCACTTTCTATTATCATCATTTAAAATACCATTTTTAATGAGATTTAAAATCTCTGAAGCTCCTCCTCAAAAAGTCTTGAGTTCAGTAATACACAGTTTGAAAACCAGTGATCAAATTCAAACTTCTCATTTTATAGGTAAAGGAATTATGGGTCCAAGGTAAATTATCTGCCTGAGGTCACATCTTGTTTCCCTAATACTAATTTTCTTAAGAGTTGGGGATTAACAATCCTAATGTTGACCAATTCAACTACTTCCAAACCAAGGCAAGCAAAATCATGAGATTTTCTGTGAATAGTGTGACACAGTTATCCAGGATGATTATTTATTTATTTATTTATTTATTTATTTATTTATTGGAATCCAAAGGTAGCAAACCAAAGAAAAGACATAACTATTTTCAAAGACAAGGGTTAAAAAGACCTCTTTGGAAATAAAGTGTTAAAATACTTGTGAAAACACACAACAGTGCCAGTGACTCCACTCCTTTCAGCCAGTTACTTACTCTATAATCTCAGTGAGACCTCTGGGTGTGAAAAATCAGATGTTGCTTCTACCAAATAGAGCTAATATTTATCACATGGAAGCATCTACAAAGAATTCTTTATTAAATCCAAACAGAAAAGAGCAGCAATCCAAATAACACAAAAAATATGAATCCAAAAATATCTAATCCAAAAACTCACGAATTAAGCTCTACAGACATTTCTGTACTTACTTGAATAGGGCTATATCTGATTTCTGGGAAATTCACGACACAAAAAGCAAAATAACAGAGACAATCTTTGAAGGTCAGACTCAACAAGAGAAGAAAAGCTTTTGCGCGACTCTCCATTGCCCATCCCCCCAGTGGTCCATCCCCAATTCGCCTCTCAAAGGACAGCACCACCTCAGTGTGGAATGTCTCCCCATCGGCATCTGCTGAAATCCTCCTCATCCTTGAAGGTTTCGGCGAAATGAGGAAGCTCCGACGAATTTCCCCCATTCCGCCAATCTAGAATTGATCTCTCTTCTTCGCTCCCGTTCCACACCTCTACTTCCACGTTTTATGATGCAACGCTCTGTGTTACAATTACCCACATCCATTTCTTTCCCACCCTCCGCCAAGACAATTTCCAGAGAGCAGTAGGGGAGGGAGGGAGGCATCTCAGGTGTTGCTAAACGCGTTTTGCATGCATTCTCCCATTAACCTGCCGGAAAACCGTCCGGGGAGGTGAACAGGTGGTGCTGCGCCGGTTTTACTGATGGGGGACGCACCGCAGAGTTCGACCCGCATTCGACCTCACGCTACTCGGTAAATCCGGCGTGTGAATGGTGGTCTACCCCGCTCCGAGAGCTCCTTCCGCACTCCCAGTTGCAGGCCTCGCTCGCGTCCCCCGCCACGCCCGACAGCGAGCAGGTACTCCATGGAGGTCTGCTGAATTCAACGCCCCGCGGACTCCATGCCACCCTTTAACGCTCCGGGCACGCCTCGCCCCGACCGCCAACCGTGGGCTCCACACGCACCGGCACTCCCGAGCTCCACGGGCAGCGCTGCGGACACCGGCCCTCGCACGGCGGGGAGAACTTTCCCACCCCTGGTGCCCGGCGGACCTTCCCCAGGACGCCGGAGACGCGCACGCCGGGCACACGCCGCGCTCCCGCCGCCCGAACGCGCCGGTTCCATCCGAGCCGCGTCTGCAGGCGTCTGAGCGGCCGGGGGCACGCGCCCCCGCCGGGAGACCCCCGCGGCGGCCTCGCTAGGACGCCCCGTCTCTCGGGCCGCCCCGGGCCCGGGGTCCCCAACGCGGACGCGCCGCTCCCTCCAGCCCCGCGAGCCGCAGCTGGGATTTCCGGCGGGAATGGAAGGACCAGCAGGGCGATTGCCGCGGGCAGCGGCTCCACGAGGAAGGCGACCAGAGGCGCCCCGCCCCCGGCCGCGGCGGTGACACGGGGACAGCGGCGGCTCCGCGGGCGGCGCGGCGGGCGCTCCCTCCCGCGGCCCCGGCCCGGCCCCGGGGGAAGCAGCCAGCCGCGCCCTCGGCGATCCGCGGCTCATTGTCTCGCCCGCTGCGGGCCCCGGGGCGCGGTGCAGTCCAGGCCCCGCCGCTGCCGCCCGCCAGGCGCGCTCGGCCCTGGCCCCGCAGCGACCCCGCCCCGGGCTGCGGCCGCCCGCACCGCGCGCCCGGGTGGCGGCGCCGGGAAGATGGAGGCGCGGGCGCCTCACGGGCCCCCGCCGGCCGGGGCGAGGCCGAGCACTCACCGCGGCGGCCGCTCGGTCTCTCGGCTCCCGGCGCGGCCCCGGGCAGGGCGCCGCCCGCGCTCCTCTGGCCGCTGCCTCCGCCGTCTCCCCGGGCGCGGCGCTCCCTTCCCGAGTCGGCGGCGCCCGCAGCTCCGCGCCGCGCTCCGTGACTGACTCACTGACGGACCCGGCGGCGGGGCGGGGCGGGGCGGGGCGGGGGGCGGGCGCAGCGCCCCGCGGCGGCCGAGCCCAGAGCGGTCGCGTCCAGCCCAGACGCAGGAGGCGGGGCTGAGGCCGGTGCGGACAGAGGACCGACTCGCGCCCGCCGCGCGCCCGCCCGCCCGCCAGCCAGCCGCCCACTTCCGGCGGAGGCCGCGTCCCCGCCCCTCGCCCACCGCCCCCTCCCCCTCCGCTCGCCCCCTGGCCTCTCCCCCGCAGCCTGCCCTCCGCCTGCCCCGCAGGCGCCCGGCCGCACCCAGCCCGGCCGTCCCCGCGCCCCGCCCTTCCTCCGCGCCTCCCTGTGAACCGCCTCCAGGAACCGGTGAATCAGGGAATGAATGAGCCGAGAGGAAACTCCCAGGCGGCCCCGCCCCCTGCGCCTGGCCGGGACCGGCGCGTCGGCCCGTCCCGGGCCCGGGACCGGCTGGAGCTGGCGGGTCTGGACGCCGCGCGTGTCCCCCTCCGCGCCCGCAGTGTTCGGGCTCGGGGTACCGCGGCCGTGGGGAGCTGTGAGGCCCGTGTCTGGGAAATCCAGTTTCACGCAGAGCGTTGGGAAGCGTTTAGAAATTGGACACTTCAGTGATGTGCTACGACTTTTTTTAACTTCGGAATCTGTTTATCTTGCATCCTTAACTTCTGTCCTCCTCTTACTGCAATTATGTGGGAGAAAGGTGTTGCCGTTTGTCCTTGTCCCCAGGCTCAGACACTGCTTATTTTGTTATGGGCTTGACTTAGACGTTTCGATTTTAATTTATGTCCTCATTTTGACCTTCATCTAAACTTGACCAAAGGAAAGAAGTAACTGGAATTAAATTTTTTTTTGCTTGGCTACATGCAAAGCAAGTTTGTTGATGGCATCAAAGCAACTGGGGAATTGGAAGGAATTGACCTGAAATTGGTCACAGTGAACATTCCTTTTACACATTTTCCCATTGGCTTGCTAATAAGTTCTGTATCTTAAATTTTCATAGAGAATTGACTGTACATTTCTGAAATCCTAGCTCTCTAAGAACCAGAGTGTTCATTTCTCTGTCCTGGGGCCAAATCTTGGTCTGGTTAATTACGTTCTGATTTCTTGATATTTTTGAGGACTTTCAAGTAGTTTCGGCCTTTTTTGTACAATCTGTTCCAAACTGGTACACAATCTGTTTCAAACTGGTATTTAGAACTATATGGCCGGGCTCAGTGACTCAGCCTGTAATCCCAGCACTTTGGGAGGCCGAGGCGAATGGATTGCCTGAGCCCGCGGGATCAAGAGCAGCCCGGGCAACTTGGCGAGACCTCGTCTCTACAATAAATCAAAAATTAGCTGGCGTGGTAGTGTGTGCCTGTAGTTCTGGCTACCTGGAAGACTGAAGCAGAAGAGTCACTGGAGCCCAACGGGTCGACACTGGGGTGACTGTGAGAGTGCCACTGCACTCCAGCCTGGGCGACAGAGTGAGAATCCAATTCAAAAAGAAAGAAAGAAAGAAATATGAAGTCCATTCTTTGGTTAGGGAAGCCTTCCCAATGGGGAGGTTTTTGAACTGAATGTTCAATGCCAGGGAGCAGCTAACCAGATGAAGAAAGCATTCCAGACAACAACATCTGCGCGGGTGTAGGGTGACACCAAAAGCACGATGCTTTACAACCCTGCAGGTAATTCCCTTATATTGGGATAGGCACAGAGAAGGGTCAGAGAGGTAAGGGGAAGGGTAGGAAGGGCCCTAATTAATGAAGGAGCTCATGTGCCACACTAAGAAGTTTGAACTTGATACTCTGGGAAATGGAATACATTATAAAATCTTTGAAATATTTTAGCCCCAGAACAGCGGGTTTTATGTTTTAGAAACCAGGGAGACCAGACTGGGGTAGAGGTAAATTAGAAAGTGATGGCATCAGTCCAAATGAGATATACTGCAGGTCTAAATGAAGGCCAGAGGCTGTGAAATGGGGAGCAGGGGTTACATGGGGGACATGTTAATGAGGGAGAATCTACAGAGTTTGAAACATAATTGGATGTGAAAGAGTGAATGACATGGAGACATCTAGAATGACCCTTAGGATTCTGGTTTAAGAGAATGACTGAATGGTGGTGACCTCTGAAGTAAAGAGTCCAGAAACAGAAGCAGGTTTCAGGCAACCAGCTGAATAGCTATATGAGAAAGAATAGTGCCACAAGTCCTGGCATCTCAAGGAATCTTAGTTCACATTTCCCAGTATGACCTTTGGCACTCTAGTTGTAGAGGATTTTAGTAGATGAGATTCCAAAAAAAATTTAAGTATTTTTTTTAAGTCAAATAAGTTAGAAATGCTAAGTTAAACACCTAGACTAGAGAGGTTTTCGGTTTGTAATATGTTAATGAGCACCAGGAATTTCTGAGGTAGCTATTATACACAGTGCTTCCCAAATGTATTCAACCATGAAACATTTTCCAATGGAATATGGCAGAAGACATGTGTCCAACAGAACACAGTTTGAAAAATGCTGACCTAAAGTAGACTTTTGGTTTATAGCAGAGAAAACTGTAGCCCAAGACATGGAGTGACTTGCCTAGAGTTAAATAACTATTACTAGCAGATGTTGGACTGGAAACCTTGTCTTCTGACCCCAGTCTCATTCTCTTTCCACTACACATTGCTTTATGAGCTACTCATTCCAGCACCTTCTGCCAATCATGGAGAGAAAAATATGAAAAATTATGGAATAAGACCTGGCGCGGTGGCTCAAACCTGTAATCCCAGCACTTTGGGAGGCCAAGGTGAGAGTATTGCCTGAGCCCACGGGTTCGAGACCTCATGAGACCTCGTCTACTTGGAAGGCTGAGGCGGAAATTTAGCCTGAGCCCAGCAGGTTGAGGTTGTAGTGGCTGAGAGTGTGCCACTGCACTCCAACCTGGACGACACAGTGAGACTACAACTCAAAAAAAAAAAAAAAGAAAAGAAAAAGAAAAATTATGGAATATATCCTTTGAAATAAGGTTCCATATTAGCAATTTTTAAAGCTATGCGAATTTTTAATGCTTATTGTTTTAGATAAAGTGAAAATATTTGTAAATTGAAAAAGTGGGACCAATTATCACCCTAGTATGATCTTTCTGAGAGTGGAGCAGGAGACTTAGAAACTTAAATCACCTAATGAAATAAGGTATTCATCTAGTCATTTTAGCCCTGGGGTAGCTTTAAATAAACTTTCAGGAATGACTAGAAATGTTAAACTCTCCCAGAAATGTTAGTGTTGATTATTCCCCTTTCATATTGAAGAAAATGTCTGGTACTATGAAAACCCACACCAAATTTTTACTTCCTCTCTGGCACAATTCCCCTAATTCTGAAGACTGTAACAGCTAATGTATGGGAGGATTTTCTTACCCTAAATTCAGTCCTAATCCCCAGAGGAGGAATTTTAGTACTTCCTATTCTTAGAAAAATAAGACAAATTGTTTTTCTCAAGAGACTTCTTAGGACTCTGGGACAACTTTTGTTGTAAGAATAGCTTCCAAATGTGTTACCTTTGAAACTATTTATCAGTGTTTTAACTTATGTTTCAATAATTCATAAAGTAGTTCTTTCATTTCTAAAGGATGTGTTAATTTTTAGTAGGCAGATCAAGGACCATCACATGCGATATATACATTGAGTGAATGTATAATTAATTACTTACAAATTTTAGTAGTTGTAAGTAGTGGAGAAATGCTAAGTTAAACACCTAGACTAGAGAGGTTTTTGATGTTTGTAATGTGTTATTATTAATCCATTTATCAGAACTATTACTTTAGTGTTCACTGTGTTTCCAGGTCTGCCTAGAATCACTAGAGAAGCACAAGAAATAGTCTCTGATTTTTAAAAATGGTACCACTTATTGTGGTCAAGGATGGAAAGAAACAGGCACTCTCATACTCACAGGTGGGAATAGAAATCATTACAACTTTTTTTGGAAGGGCAGTTTCAAAACAGACACTAAAAGAAGTAAGCACAAACCATTAGACTATTTTGGCAGGATAGCAAATTAGTGAAAATCCCCTAAATGTTCACCCATTGGAGATTATTTAAGAAAATCATGATTTGTAGAATTTTTATATGAAAAATGTTATAATATGTTAATCAATTAAAAAGTTACAGCATGTGCAATAATCATAAAAAAGCATATCAAAAAACCTAGATGGAAATGCCAGAAGACAAAAGTGTTATGATTAGGGAGATTGCTCTTATTACTTTATCTTTTAACAATGATTTGTATTTTTTAATTAGCAATCAAAATGAACTAAATCAATGTTTATGAAGATAAATCTCAAAAAATGTTGAGGAAAACAACACATACAGTGTATGTGATTTAATAGAAGGTAGTTAATTTTTCTTTAAAAGGAGATCTCTGCGTTCAAGAAATTTTGCTCATGAGATACAATTATATGGAATAACCAGAGAACAGCTGAATACTAAGCTCTAATACAGATTGTAAGTGTAATAGAAGTTAAAGGATGAGAGAAGTCAACTGAGTTTCGAGTAGGTTAAGATGTGAAGTCTCACTGAAGAAGTAAGACTTGACTGACCCTTGGAATCAGAATGCCAAGGAGAGAAACAGAGGTAGTCATGTAAGGTGAGGCAAGGGCCTCCCGTGGCTCATACTAGAGGCATCTAACCCCTCTCAGCCAAACACGAACTTCGGAACACTTGATCCTTGCTTATAAGCGCATTTCTGCTTCTTGCATGTACATGGAATTTACATACCCTAGATAATATAAGTATGTATATCCTTTGTAATACTTTTTAAAAAGTTGTTTTAGTTGTTTTTTAAGAGTAGCCCTTTTGGGTAGGCATTTATCTACACAATCTGCAAAACTGGACATTTCCAGATATTTACCTAGAACAAATACAAACTATTATGCAAGAGCAGTTATCACAACAACCTCAGCCCTTGTGAATGTTCTGACGTCTATTCCAGTCACACCACAAGTGAATTCAGCCAATAGGAACTCAGCAATTTTCTGATTACGCACACAGTAGAGTGCTATTTTTAAGTCAGCTTTCCAATGTGATAACTAAATTGCTAAAAGTGGTATTAGCTACTCATATTAATTGAGAGAGTGGCTTGAATTTAGGGTCCATCTCAAAAATGTCTGCAATAGGAAAGAATGGGGCACAACCTAAACTTCCATCAAGTATTTCTTTAGTGTGGAGTATTGATAGGTCCAGAGGTGCCTCTATAAAGAGGGAAAAGCACTCCAGATGTGGGCATCATACAGGTAATTTTTAATAAACAATAGGGAAAATTGTTTTACTAGAGCCAAAGAGGTCTGTTGAGGAATAAGGATCACAAAGGGAAGATAGGTTGTGAAGGCCCTTGGAGACCAAGCAGGAGGTTTGGGAAACAATGCAGTAACAAGTGATCAAGTCCATTCTTGAATGTGCTAGCCATTTCCCCTACTCCAGGCCCTCACAATTGCTATTCCCTCTGCCTGGAATGTCCTTTTCTCCTTCTCCATCTGGCCTGCCCCTCCTTTATCCCCAGTTCCTCTAGGTAAAGTCATTTGCTACATCCTGTGTATCTGAAAACACTTTTCACATCATTATTGGAACTTTTTGTGCAGGTGTCTAACTCTTTCAAAAGCCACAATTTCTTCAAAGAACAGAGACTGTGACTTATTCATATGTGTATTTTCTCCAGCACCTTGTGTAGTGTCTCATACTTAGATTAAGTTCAGCAGTATTCATCAAGAAAAGAATGATAAGAGAGACATGGCTGGGAAAAGTCTGGCAGCATTTTGAAGAGTAGATTGGAGTGAGGGAAACAACTGGAAGGCTGGTTGTAATAATCCAAGCATGAAGCGATAAGAATTGAGAAAGGAGGGAAACCAAGTTACATTTGGAAAAACTGACAGGCATAGGTGCCAGATTGGACAGGGGTAAGAAGGAGAGGAAGAGTCTGGGATGACTCCAGGGCTTCTAGGCTGAAAGAATGCTGACAGCAGAAGGCTGACATCATTGATAAGTCAAGAGATAAATGCTGAACAGATAGATAATTCAGTTCTGCGCTAAGTGATGGGGAAGCCACGGGGAAGACTAAGAGCCTGTTTGCGCTCTGCAAAGTAAAGTCTCTTAACCACAAGGGAAGCTGAGGGACAGTTCAATTTTGGATAAGCTGCATTTGAAGCAATGGTGGATCTGTCCTTTAGGTTGCTAGAAATAACTGGATCGTCCTCAAGGCTAAGAAGTTGCCTTTTTATTGTTGACTATTCAGTCTCTATCTTCTATCACAGTGTCTAAGACAGGCATGTCCAACCCATGGGCCTCATGTGGCCCAGGACAGCTAGTAATGTGGCATCACAAAATCTTTAAACATTATGTGTTCTTTAGCACTTAATTTCTTCATGACCGCATGCATAGTTCCATTTTGAAGTTCATAATCACGCCTTATTCATGACATCGTTTCTTGGCAGGACAAACATTTGTGAGCAGCTGTCTCAATTATGAAGCACATGAAGAGCAAAATTCAAACAAACATTTCTGACGAGCACCTTGAGAACTCACTAAGAATTGTGACCACTTCCATCAAATCAGACATGGATAGATTAGTTTTACAAAAACAAGGTCAAATTTCTCACTAGTTTTATGTTGTTCTCATTTTCCTAAACTTTATAATAAAAAAACTAAAAAATAAAAGTTCTATTATGTATATATACTAACTATATTATATAATTTATATGCAGCCCAAGACAATCCTCTTTACTTGATGTGGCCCAGGGAAGCCAAAAGGTTGGACACCCCTGGTCTAAGATGTAATAGATTGCTAAATTAGCTTCCTAAGGCTGCTGTAACAAAAGCCACAGACTCAGTGTCTTAAACAGCAAAAATGCATTTTCTCTCAGTTATAGAGGCTCAAAGTCTAAGATAAGGTGTTGGCAGGCTTGGTTTCTTCTGAGGCTGCTCTCCTTGGCTTGTAGGTGGCCATCTTCTCCCTGTGTCTTCACCTGGTCATCTCTCTTAAGTACTCATGTGCCTGGTACTTCTGTCTGTGTCCTTACCTCCTCTTCTTATACAGCCACCAATTGTATTGCCTTACAGCCCACCCTAACCACCCCCATTTTAACTTAATTATCTCACAAAAGGCTCTCTCTCCAAATACTCTCTTATTTTGAGATACTGAGGGTTAGCGCTTCTAGGGTGGCACAATTTAGCCCATAACAGTTACACAATACGTATTTGTTGAAGGGTCTACATCAAAGGTGAGACATTAAGGCTGAAGAGGTATACACACACATGCACACACATACACACAGTGGCCTTAAAGACTGGAAACATAGCAAATACAGACTGGAAACACACATACACATGTACATATACAAGGGGAATTTACTTATAAAAAATTGTGTTTTTATTCTTACATATTTAAACTTCAGTCACCTTCCAAGCACTCTGTTGTATGCAATACACCTACTGAGATGCAGTTTTCACTGCTCAAAACAGTTTTTGAACTTGTCAATTTTGGTGTCCTTTAGTGATGCTACTATTTTATTTTATTTCACATCGACAAAATTTTTCCCTTTGAGGACTTTTTTTTTTTTTTGGAGAAACAAAAAAGTCAGGGCGAGGTCGGGCAAATAGGGAGGGTGGGGCATGGAGTCATGCCATTTTTGGTCAAAAACTGCTGAACACTCAGCACAGTGTGGGTGGGAGTATTGTCATGGTGGAAGAACCAGTCACCTGTTTGCCACAACGAGGGACATCTCTTCCGCACATCTTGACATAACCTGCTCAGAACTTCCAGATGAAAATTTGGGTTGCCTGTTGGATCCAGAGGAACAAATTCCAAGTGTAGTACAAGGGAACTGCCCTTCCAAAGATAATTCTGGTTTGTTGAGGGTCCCACTTCATATATTTTATACGTAATAAATGGTTTACTGATATCACAATACCCAATGTGTACAGTGACATTAAGTGATATATTTAATGTGTTGTTCCTCATTAACAATGTATAATTCAATACACTGTGACGTGATGCATTAATGCAGTCTTTCCATCAACCCCCACATATTCATCAGTGATTCTTTGCTTCATATGATTTGTGTCTGAGATTGTCATTGAATAAATGTGCATCTTTAGTATACCCCAATAGAAGTAACCACGGATGTTCAATCTGTAAAAGAAAAAAAATATTACCTGTGTTTCCAGGCTTTATGGCCCATGTGTATATATGCAATGTGCAGGCAAAATGTGGAAGTTTACGGAAGTTTCAAAGTCTTGTTATTTAACTAAAAGCAATTTTAGATTCTCCTAATATTATATATTTACCATTCAATCCTTTTTTTTTTTTTTTGAGTTAAGGTCTCACTCTGTCACCCAGGCTGGAGTGCAGTGGCATGATCACAGCTCACTGCAGCCTCAATCTCTGAGACTCAGGCAATTCTTCTAGCTCTGCCTCTTGAGTAGCTGGAACTATGGGCATATGCCACCACGCCCAAATTTTTTTATTTTCTGTAGAGTCAAGGTCTCACTATGTTGCCTATGTTTGTCTTGATCTCCTGGACTCAAGTGATTTACCTGCCTCGGCCTCCCAAAATGTTGTCCCTTCTTCACTGCTCTCTCTGGTACCGCCTCTCGAAATCTTCATCATCTCTTGCCGAGTTTTTCCTGTGAGCTTGTTTCCTGTAAACCTCTCTCTCATTCCCTTGAAACACCCTGCATAATACTCCTAACCAATCTCTGGTGCTACCAGGACCACTTTCACTGTGTCATTTTTCTATTAAAAACAGGAAAAAAAACCCCAAAATACAGTATTTTTATTTTGAAAATGCACATCATGAAACATCATGTACAGCATGTTTCTGACATTGTGGGAAAAACCCAAGCCCAAACATGCATGTGTATATATTATATTAACTTCCTATTGCATCTGTAACAAGTTAGAATAAACTCAGTTGCTTAAAGCAATACAGTTACTATCTTACAGTTCTGAAGATTAGAAGTCCAAAATCAGGTCCAGTTGGCTAAAACCAAGTTGTTAGCAGAAGTCTTCAAGCTCTAGGGGACAATCTGTTTCTTCACCTTTTTTGTCTTCTAGGAATTGCCTGTATTCCTTGGGAGGGCTCCATCTCAGTCTTCAAAGTCAGCAGCTAAGCATCTTCCAGCCTCTCTCTGACTCTAACTCTCCTGCCTCCGTCTTATAAAGACCATTGTGATTACATTGGGCCCATCCAAATAATTTAGGATAATCTTTCCATCCCAAAGTCTTTAACTTAATTACAATAACAAAATTCCTTTTGCCATGTAAAGTAACATATACATAGGTTCCAGGAATTAGATGTGGATATCTTTTTGGGGGAGGAGCATTATTTTGTCACACTTATATATAGATACACAGACATGCACGATATACATGAAAAAATGGAAAGGAAATATACCAAACTATTAATGGGTTGATTCTCTAGGTTAAGAACTTTCTTTCTTCTTTTTATTAGATTTTTTATTTTAAAGATGTGGTGTACAATTCAGGGTTAGGTATACAAATGTTTATTATGCAAGTACCCTTGTTAATGAGGTGTGTCCCCCTTCCCTGGCAGTTTCCCACTACTGCCTATCCCTTTTTAATAGTATTACAATAATTATTCAAGGTCCACTTATGAGCGAGAACATGTGAATCTTTCTTCCTCCCCTCCTTCCTTCCTTTCTTCCTTCCTAGCTCTTTTGCCCAGGCTGGAGTGCAGTGGCACCATCATAACTCACTGCAGCCTCAACTTCCGGGCTCAAGCGATCCACCCTGCCTCAGCCTCCCAAGTTACTGGAACTAAAGTTGCACACCACCACACCTGGCTAATTTTTTTTTTTCTGGTAGAGATGGGGTCTTGCTGTTTTGCCCAGACGAGTCTCAAACTTCTTGGCTCAAGGGATCCTCCCACCTTGGCCTCCCAAAGCACTGGGATTACAGGGGTGAGCCACTTTCCCCAGCCCAGGTGATGTTAGTTTTTACTTTTGTGTTTGATCAATATTCCAGTAAGTTTTAAAAAATGGTCTTCAGTTACTTTTATATTAATAGATTATGTCAACAACAAAAACAATTCAGTAAATGTCACCATAGGAGACATCTGCCATTTCCTCAACTCTACCCTCTTTTCTTCTGGAGACAGCACATTCCTTCTGGAACTGCTGCTCCCAATCCAGCCACCGACTCACCCCAGTAGTTCTAAGGGTTAATGCCAATCATGGCGCCTCCTTCCCCTGGTCACAGGGGAGAACATGGGATCCACACTGGGGTAACCAGAGGCATCCCCAGCATTGACTTTCTTTCTTTCTTTTAACTGGAATTAGGAGGAAAAGTCAATTCTTCTCTGATGAGACACTCAAGAAAAAGCAGGCTGGGCTCAGTGGCTCAATCTGTAATCCCAGCACTTTGGGAGGCCGAGGCAAGTGGATTGCCTGAGCCTGCGGGTTCGAGACAAGCCCAGGCAACTTGGCAAGACCTCATCTCTACAATAAATCAAAAATTAGCCGGGCATGGTAGCGCGCACCTGTAGTTCTGGCTACGTGGAAGGCTGAGGCAGAAGGATTGCCGGAGCCCAGCAGGTCAACACTGGACTGGCTGTGAGTGTGCCACTGCACTCCAGCCTGGGTGACAGAGTGAGACTCCAACTCAAAAAAAAGAAAATGCAAACCAGAAGATGCTGGTGACTATGATTCTAGAATCACAGAAAACATGAGAGCAGAGCAGAGCCCAGGAAAGCAGAGAGAGAGAATCCTGGCAGGTTTTGCATTCTTGGTTCGCATTGTCTGAAAACAAGATATATTTCCCTCTTTCCCTAGGTTTGGACCTATAAACCAATAGATTCTTCTTTCTAGCAAAACTGGCTGTTTCTATCATTTGCAACAAAGGAGTCAGGATTAAAACAGGACCATTTTCAAGCCTGCAGCAAATCTCTGTTGCTTCTAACAGTCTCAGATGAGCTCCTCTTCCCAGCTTTTCAAAGACCCCTACCTCCTCTGCCCTCCTTCACTCAGGTTGACCTTCTCCTCTTTTGTCACTTAGCTTATGGAGTTGGCTTTTGTGGCTTTGCTCCTGTTCGTCTCCTTGTCTGGGTTTTCTTCACCTTCCCTCCCTGCCCATTCATATCTTGTCCAGCCTTCCCAGCCACCTCTCATGTTTCAAGTATACCTTGAAACATCCCCAAATTAGCCAGGGAAGGCTTCCCTTTTCGAACATTTATAATATGCAAGGTTGGTCTCATGTGGTCCACACCTATGTCTACTCTTGATGGTTTGAGTTCCCTCCAAATAAACCACAAATCTCTGAAGGCAAGAATCATACCAAATCCTACAATGTGCTGTGTCTGTTGACTGATTCAATCACATGTCTAGCAAAAGCTAAAAAATATTAAGGTGTAGTTCTCCATGGGAGAAAGCCCAGTGGCCACTGTGAATATTTATGTTAGAAATGGCCTGGCACATTGGAGGACAGTTTCATGGCACTTACTTGTCATCCTTATGCGGAATGTTTTCTCACCATTTCCACAAAGATACTTTAAGAATGAGAAGACCTGATGGGAAAAGAAGAAGCTGGAATGATTTAGCTGTTAAAAGAAGAAAGGGAAGATATAACCTAATGGTCTTAACATTTGTGAAAATCTGTTGTATAGAAGATATAGGGTTCTTCTTCCCTAGGAATCAGACCGAGGTGTGGAATAAACATATAATAACATAATGAAATCTAAGTGTGTCCAGGTAGACTTTTCTCCATAGGGACGTCAAACAATAAAATGAATCCTGAAATTTGTATAATTTATTTCTATGGGAGATCTAAAAGAACAAAAAAACTTTTAAAATTGTCTTAAGGGTGATTTTGCTCAAAGATAAAAAATTGAATAAGATGACCACAAACTTTTTTTTTGAGTTGGAGTCTCACTCTGTCGCCCAGGCTGGAGTGCCGTGGCACACTCACCCTAACGTCGCCCTGCTAGGCTCAGGCGATCCTTCTGCCTCAGCCTTCCAAGTAGCCAGAACTACTGGCACGCGCTACCACGCCCAGCTATTTATTTTATTTATTTTATTTTTTATTGTATAGATGAGGTCTTGCCAAGTTGCCCAGGCTGGTCTCGAACCTGCGGTCTCAGGCAATCCACTTGCCTCAGCCTCCCAAAGTGCTGGGTTTACAGGCTGAGCCACTGAGCTTGGCCACCACAAACATTTCTTACAAACCTTAAGAATCTATTTTATAATCTCTTTTACTTTAATTTTATGCAAAAAGGAGAAAATTTTTTAAATATTATGACCCCGTGTATGGATGCTTTTATGCTTTTCCCTATGAAAGGAGCGCCTCTTATTCCACATACAGGGCTAAGTTAAAACCCTTTGCCTGATCTCTTTATCTGTTTGCTACCAAGGGAAAACTTAATCGTGCTCAGTTTTAACCCAATTTCTGCCTTTGAAATTATATCTGCCTTTTCCTTTTTTTTGCTTCAAGTGAAAGTGCACATTTTAAATCCAAATCAGGTATTAAAAACACCAGCAATACCCCCTGTCTGAACAATGACATCTTTCCCCTAATAATTCTGACATGGACACAGAACAGAGCCCAACACCATACATCTGTGTAGCAGCACTAGCAGAGCCCCAGTGACATACCCTGGCCCTTATCCAAGGGGGAGGAGGAAGGAATGGGTAGAGCACAAGGCACTTTTGGGCAATAAAACTATTCTGTAGGATACGTAATGGTGGATCCATGACATTATACATTTGTCAAAATTCACAGAATGTACAACACAGAGAGTGAACCCCAATGTAAACTATAGGCTTTAGTGAACAATAATGTGTCAATATTGCCTCATCGGTTGTAACAGAAGTACCACACCAATGAAAGGCGAGGCAGGGAAGCAAGGTAAAGGGAGTGCGTGGGAACACTCTATACTTTCCACTCAGTTCTCCTGTAAACCTAAAACTGCCCACTGTCTTAGTCCTCAGAGCCCCTCTCATCTAAGGACTCTGCCACTTCCTTGCCATCCTTGGGTACAGGAACCTTTGGCAAGCTAGAAATGCTTGGCCACCTCTTCAGTGCACACCAGGGAAGAGAGGGCTGGAGAGAGACAGGGTTACACAGACATCTCTCATTTTCAAGGAACACACCGTTTTCCCCAGGGGAAAACCCACTTCTCTCTTCCCTCTAGGGTACCCAGCATAGACTGCTCTGTGGGTTTACGCGTTGGAAATAAAAACCAAGAAGGGAAGTATATTGCAGGCAACTTCTGCTTTCCTCCTTGGGACATATTAATACTCCCTGAGGCAAAGAAACACGGGGCCTACAATCAGGGTACCAGAAAGAGGGAAATTTACAGAGGAGGCCACAAACACACTTCTCCAAAGCTTCATCTTCCCACAGTCAGATGGCCCAAGCTCACTTAGCTTGTTCACAGGGAGAGTCCTTTGTCAATTATGCATTAACGATGTGATACCTACACTCTTTTACAAATTCACTCAGAAATTCTGATTGAGAAGAAAAAGCCAGAGGAGGAAGATGGGTGCATGGAATGGTTTCCATAGTTCACATTTATTTGCACTACAAGTTTAATTCTGGTAGGTAAAATATTAGAAGTATGAGCATCTCTAATCTGGGTCAATTGATCAAGCTAGAAAATTTCAGTAGGGACTTGTCCTTTGAGAGTCTGCCTCTCCTCTTAAAAAACTTGTTGAAAAGGAATGTAGTGACAGTTATACTGTAAGAAGAATCACCTGATGATTTGTAGTAAATCCCCTCACATGTATTTACTAATTTGACTCACATTCATTGATTTTTTTCCTCCCTAAAATAATTTGATCAAGAGTGAGACAAATCACTGCCAAGTCCATGTTATGTTTGCAACTTCTGTCATGACTTTTGCTCTATAATTACTATTTTTCTTTTCTTAGACACTCATGGGTTGACAAAGGGAAACATAGGAGTTTCCATTTTGTCTGGAGATTTTGTATTCTCTGTTCCTCTGCTTCAGTGTTGGATACTTTGACGCATGTGATAGAGTGCTAAGAAAAAGTTATAATTAGAATATCATAGTAATATGAGTCATATATATATGTTCGTACACACACACATACACACACACAGTTTCTTTGCAGTTACCACAACAAATAATAAGAAGCCACAAGGGCTTCTTATGCATTTTTCTATTTCAAGGGTCATCCATGTAGAATATTTGCCAAAGCTCTACCCTGTACTATGTGAAATATTTTTTTTCCTAACTATTTTTACCATCTTTCTTTTTTTTTTGTTTTGAGTCAGGGATCATTCTGTCACTCAGGCTGAGTGCAGTGGCACAATCACGTTTCACTGCAGCCTTGAGGCAATCCTCCTGCCTCCAGGCTCACTAATTTTCTTAATTTTTTGTCTATACATGATCTTACTATATTGCATAGCCTGGTTTCAAAGTCCTGGCCTCAAGCGATCCTCCCACCTTGGTCTCCCAAAGTGCTGGGATTATAAGTGTGATTTTTTATTTCTCTTTTATGAATTTGTGTAACAAAAACATTCTTTCCTTTAAGTATTATACAAAGGGACCATGACTGTTGGTTAAACATCAGTGTTTGTTTAAACTGTTCCTTAGTTAAATCACACTTTCTTAAACTTATTTTAGAGAAGAAGATATATACATCTGCCACCAATTACCTGTGTCTATGTATCATGGTTCATAGAATCAGGGACATTAAAACTGCAACATGGAAGGTCAACAAAACAAGCTATTAGCTCTCGGTGTGACATGAGGATGTGTGCCTGATTCTTTCCTTAAGGCTCCAAGAAGGGGAAGGAAGATCTTTTTTCTCCAGCGTTCCCTAAATGGCATAGCAACTGAAGAAAGAATCATGTATATGAAAATCTTTATCACATAGAAACATGGACTCCTAGAGTATTGTACAGAACCAAGAATTGTTACGAATGATTCCTTTTGGGTTTTTGGCTTTGCTTAACTTTCTCTCACTCTAATCCCTGTCCATCAGGTAGACCTGGTTATTTATTCACCCAAAAACTTTTCTTGAAGTCTTACCATGTATTAGGTATATTTCTGAAAGCATAAAAGTGAATGCAGTCTAGGGCTGAGCTGCTGACTTGTGTCCCAGGATTACTATGGGAGCTCAGCTCTATTGACTAGCTTGGCTTGGGGGACCAAGGGTAGAGGGTTCCAAGTTTCACACTAACCACCTGGCCCCAGGTGGGGGCTTTGAAGGCACAGGCAATAGGATGCTGTTCAGTCAGCCAGTCTCCTGAGAGGAACAGCCACACAGTCATGTCAGAGCAGTGAGCAGAATCCCAAGTTGGTGGTCTATGGTGGGAGGCCTGGAGGTAGCATTGCCCTGGTTTGGGATGCCATCCCATTTCCCAGGAGAGCATGAAAAAACTGGGTCACAGGCCTGGACTCAAGTGGGACTACAAAGGAACATATCATCTGCCCCTGCAAAGCTTCCCAACCTGTTTCTGTTGCTGCAAGGGTTGGCCACACAAGCCAATTCTAATGTAAGAGATATTAAATAATTTCTGCTGGGAGGAAGGGGCAGGCTTTTGGGAAGTCTTTGCTTTCATGATAAATAGAGATCAACATAATTGGTAAGTACTTTTTTTCCTTCCTTTTATTTTCTGGCCTTTAATATAAGCATCCTGCATGCTGGATCAGTATGTTGTCATCAAAGGCAACGTGCTAGCTGGATGTGGTGGTTCATGCCTATAATCCCAGAGCTTGGGAGGCTGAGGTGGGAGGGTGACTTGAGCAACAGACAAAATCCCTGTCTATACAAAAAATACAAAAAGAGCCAGGTGTGGTGGTATGCTCCTGTAGTCCCAGCTACTCGGGAGACTGAGGAGAAAGGATCACCAGAACCCAGGAAGTTGTAGCTGTGGTAAGTGGTGATCATGACACTGCATTCCAGCCTGGGCCACAGAGTGAGAGTCTGATTTAAAAAAGAAGAAGAAGAAGAAGAAAGAAAGAAAAAGAAATGATATAGAAGTTATAAAATGTTGGAAAATAAGGTGTATCATCTGAATGTATAATTAAATTATACCTGAAATTAAAGAAAACATTCTAGGAGTCCACCATCTATCTATGGAAGCGCTGGGAAAAAGAAGGGAAGGAGTAAAGTTAGGGTTGAGAAGTGAGGAAGCCCACATTGGAGGCAATAGGAGAAAGTCTAGGAGGCAGAAGGTCCCAGAGAACAGACTGGGATTTGTCCTGGGGAGATGATCACTCCCTTGAATTTGAATATTCCTGACATCAAATTTCCAGACCCACCCAAAGAGAGTTCTGATATACTGGGTTACATAGAGCTCAGTCCAGGAAGAGCTCGAGCCACTGGATAGAGCCTGGGGCGCCAAGGGTCTCTAACAAAGTCTAAGTCCTACTGAGGATTCATTCTTAGAAAGCCTGACCTAGCTGGTTGACTTTGCACCCATGCAGAGGCATTTTGTTGTTAAAAAGAACTCTTAGAAGAGTTTGCTCCTCAGACTGGTTTCCAGAAGAGTTTTTCAGCCAAAGTTTGGCCTAACTGTTGATCCAGCCAGACATCTAATCAGGAACACGAATACACTGGGAGGTCTTAGCTTCTGGCCTAATTTGGTGCAGCATAGAAGGGACTGTTTCCTCAGGGTGACTACAGTTGGTTGAGGAAGCTTGTCTTCCACCTATTAGAGGAATCCTTCTCGGCCTAAAATTGTTTTTTACAAGGCCAGGAATAAGAAATCAGTGCAACGGAGGCCCTGCCACACTGATCATACTGGTAAATAATTAATTATTCATTTGGTGGGCTTAGGCCATTCCAGAGTCTCCCTGTCCCTACAAAGGTCTCTTTACCTGCTTGATTATGCCTGAAATTCCTTTACTTGACAACTCCTTTCACTGACAATCAGAGATAAAAGACAAATAAATGCCTATTTGCAGAGGTACATTGACTGAAACTTATTCATACCAGGGTAATAGGCTGATTAATCAACAAGCCTAGAGACTGAGGAGGCGGAGCTATGAGTCCTTGAAGAGGCCTAAATAAAGCAGGAAGACTGGGATGAGTCTTGTAAAAGTGGGGAGGGGTGTGTTTTGTGTGTGCGTGTGTGTGTGTGTGTGTGTGTGTGTGAGAGAGAGAGAGACAGAGAGAGAGAGAGCGAGAGAATAAAAAATAAAATAGACTGGGTGCAGTGGTTCATGTCTGTAGTTCCAGCTCGTTGGGAGGTTCAGGCGAGAGGACTGCCTGAGCCCACGGATTCGAGACCAGCCTGGCAACTTGGCAAGACCTCGTTTCTACAAGTATTGTGGCACGTGCCTGTGGTAGTCACAGCTACTTGGAAGGCTGAGGTAGAAGGAGTGCTTGAGCCTAGCAGGTAGAGGCTGCGGTTGGCTATGATCATGTGACTGCACTCCAGCCTGGGTGACAGAGTGAGACTCCAATTGAAAAAATAGTAATAATAAATAAATACAAAATTTAAAAATGGGGATATAGAGATGCTAAGGGCAAATGTCATTTAATTCACTCAAGAATATTGCTTTTGAGTTGCACAATGCATACTTCTCATTATGTAGAAGAGTATGTGTGTATGATTTAAATATTGCCAACTTTAAAGAAGTTTCATTTCAGAACAGAATAGGTCCAGGATTACACTGTGGGCTATTATTAAATCATTGTAAATTGCTATTTCTATTAACTAAAATAATAAGGATGACAATACAAATACACATATGACCACATGATACTACTTATGATAGAAACCTACAAAGTAAGCAGATTCACATGATTCACCCAAATTGTTGGCTCAATCTCTTTCTCAAATAGGAAGAAGTTAAAATCCTATTATCCCATCTCATGTTTGTGATGCCCTGTCTCCATTTACTTTTGCTTCTCAGGAACTCATCTCTAATACCAACTCAGGTTTGTTATTTTTCATTTTAATCCCCTGGCAAATGGTTTTATATTTTAAAGTATATCTATTTTTTTTTTTGAGTTGAAGTCTCACTCTGTCGCCCAGGTTGGAATGCATTGGCTTGCTCACGGCCACCCCGGCGTCGACCTGCTGGGCTCCAGGGATCCTTTCACCTCAGCCTTCCAAGTAGCTGGAACTACAGGTACGTGCTACCACACCCGGCTAATTTTTCGATTTATTGTAGAGACAAGTTCCCGCAAAGTTGCCCGGGCTGGGTCAAACCCATGGACTTAGGCAATCCACTCACCTTGGCCTCCCAAAGTGCTGGGATTACAGCCTGAGCCACCAAGCCCAGCCTAAAGTATATTTTTTATTGGAAAATTATTGTATTATGAATCTGACATGAAAGCTAAAAGCAGGCGTTAAGTGAGTGCTCCATTTCAATAACACTGAAATTTGCCTGACATTTCTCCTCCTGTACATTCAACATATGTTGTGAGCGTGGTATGAAATAATGCATTTTTATAGCTAGAAAAAAGTGTTAGAAGCTGGGCATGGTGGCTCATGTCTATAATCTCTGCACTTTGGGATGCTGAGGTGGGAGGATCATGTGAGGCCAAGAGTTTGAGGTTACAGTGAACTATGATTGTGCCACTGCTCTCTAGCCTGTGAGTGACAGAGTGAGACTGACTCAAAAAAAAGGAAAGAAAGAAATGCCAGGTGTGGCGGCTCATGCCTGTAATCCCAGCACTTTGAGAGGCAGAGGCTGTGCCCAAGGGATTGGAGACAAGCCTGGACAACTAGACGAGACCACATCTCTTCAATTAAAAAAAAAAAAATTATGGGCAACTTGACGAGACCTCATCTCTACAATAAATAAAAAAAATTAGCCAGGCGTGGTAGCACGCACCTGTAGTTCCAGCTACTTGGAAGGTTGAGGCGGAAGGATCGCAGGAGCCCAGTAGGTCAAGGCTGCGGTGGCCGGGAGCGGCCACTGCACTCCAGTCTGAGTGACGGAGTGAGACTCCAACTAAAAAAAAAGAAAAAAAATTAGCTGGGCATGATGGCCCATGCCTGCAGTCCCAGCTACTAAGAAGGCTGAGGCAGAAGCATCACCTAAGTCCAGAAAGTCAAGGCTGTGGTAGCCATTATTGTGCAATTACACTCTAGCCTGGGCGACAGAGTAAGACTCTGATTCAAAAAAAAGAAAAAGGAAAAGAAGAAAGAAAATAGTGTTGAAGGTAACTTTTGTCAATATTGAATGCTTATATTTTAGAGTCTAGGAAATAATTTTGTGATCCTTGAGTCATTTTAAAGTTGATCACCTTTAAAAGTATTCTATGTGGAAATTAAGGACATGACAAAAATAAAAGGAAAAAATATGAGAAAAGAGAATCTTAAAATAATTTTGTAGAATTTTTTGCAATTAAAGTATACACATTGTTGTAAAACAGATCTTTAGAACTTTTTCATCTTTCATGACTGATACCTATACCCACTGGACATAGATTTTAAAATTCTTCAATAAAAAAAGTATGTTCTTAAGGAGGTAAAGTACTTTCTTGAAGTCTTAATTTCAGTATAAGCGTAGAATAACATTTAACATTGTAACACTATATAGTTTTACTATGTGCCAGGTACTGTTCTAAGTGCTTTTAACGTATTATCTTAATCTAACAAAAAAATGTGTAAGAATTCTATGAGGGGAAATGCAAAATCGTATTGTATTATTTTCTATATCAAACCTAGAACTGAGTATTACATATTTCAAATTCATGAATATGATTACATATTTTAAATTTATGAAGTTTAATATAGAGAAGATGCTTAAAATAATTACAAAATTTATTATTACTATAACTTTGTTAAAGTAGATACACAAATACAGCATGGTTCTGATATTTCTGATGTTTTATGGCTTGTGGAGGTAACTGCACTGATTTTGCTCACTGAGATGCTTTTCTTAATCTGTGCTGTGACAGTACATGAATATTTTTGCCCTAGACTCAGGTATCCCATTAAAAGAGTTGGTAAATGGAGTGATTATAACCTAAGATCAATCTTTATCCTAAAAGCATACCAAAAGTTTGCTAATGGACCTTCAAACTAGTTCAGTAGTGTTTTTTTGTGTGTTTTTTTTTAATCCTTTACCATGTTGACTCCAACTCTACTCTCTAGAATGGTAAAGAAACAGGAAAATATCAGGTCTGCCCCTACCTACAAGAAGTGAAAGTTATACACTACCAAAGCACACTCCAGATCATGTGACAACGCTTGCTCTGAAAGCACCGTGCCTGCTATCTGAATTGGTTGCATTTTCCAAATTGACCCTGTGGGGTGGAGAACCTTCAAACTCCCCAGTTTAAATTTAGATCAAGCTCCCATGTCAAATTCCCACACTCCTGTCTTGGTTTTAACCTCCCAGAATAATGCCCTCTTTAATCCTTTGCTCTCCTTCCTGCTTATCTGCTTTCATTTGTTCTTATGGCCTAATCCACTTTATAAGATCCGTTCAGGCTCCCATCAAGGCTAATGCCTTCGTTTCCTCCTGGCTCTCTGCGATCTCCTCTTTTTAGCCCCAACAGCTGGGATCCAAAGCTTGTGGGCTCAGTCCTACATTTATATTTGAGACCAACTCTCTGTCAGGTCAGGCAGAATTTAAAGAGCCTGAGGCCTGTATTTAGACAACTCAGCCTTAAGCCAGCCTGTCTGATGATGCCATTCAAACATTTGCCTTGTATTTATTCAGCAGCTACCATCCCCTACCATTTATGTCCTGTAATACATTGCCTACAATTCTTCTCCTACCATCCTTCTCCTGCCACCCGTCCCCTACCGCAGGTCCCCTGTCGCCTCTCCCCTGTGGTCCTTCCCCCATCACCTTTCTCCCACCACCCTTCCCCTGCCATCCAATCCTTACCATTTTTCCCCTGCCATCCTCCCCCTGCCAACCAATCCCTGTCATACTTCCCCTACCATACTTCCCATCATAATTCCCCTGGCATGCTTCCCCAGCCATCTTTCCCTTGCTATTCTCCCCCGTCATCTTCCTCCAGCTACCCTTCCCCTTCCATCCTTCCCCTACCAACCTTTCCCTGCCATCTGTCCCGTGCCATCCATCTTCTGCCACCCTTCACCTACCATCCTTCCCCTACCATCCTTTGTTTCCTCCTGGCTCTCTTCCATCTCCTTCCGACTACCACCCTTCCCCTACTGTTCTTCTCCTACCATCCTTCCCCTATCTTTTGTGCCCTATCATCCATCATGATACCTGCTAGGGAATAAACTGTTAAAACACCTGGGAAGATTCTTGGGTATTTTGCCTTCTGAGATAAATGGCTTTTCGTTAGGGAAAATATCTTATTCCTAGTTCTTAAGTTACCGTCTAAACCTTTTTCTTTTCCATTTAAATCTAGGATCTTTATTGACATGGCAAGATGTCCCTGTATGGTGGCTCTCCCCTGTAATCCCAGCATTTTGGGAAGCGGAGGCAGGAGGATTATATGAACCCAGGAGTTCAAGACCAGCCTGGGCAACATAGTAAGACTTCATCTCTACAAAAAAAAAAAAACCCAAAACATTAGCCAGGCTTGGTGGCACTTGCTTATAGTCTTAGCTACTCATGAAGCTGAGGGAGAAGGATCACCTGATCCCAGGAGGTCAAGGCTGTGGTAAACTGTGATTGTGTCACTGTACTTTAATCAGGGCGATAGAGTGAGACTCTGACTCAAAAAGAAAAGAAATAATTTTTAAAAAAGGCAAGACATAAGAATTGTCCAAGACAAAAGTTCTATTGCCACTGATTCACTGCAATTAGGTAATTTAATAAACCCTCCTCTCCCTCCCCCAAGGAAGGAAGAAAGGTCTGTGAGCTGGAGATAACCTTAGTGGTCATCTTTTAACAGATAAGGAATTTTGGGTATTTTTTGCCAATTCAAGAAAATGGGGATTGCATATCTATACTTTAAGGTGTCATTCCTTTTTGTGCAGATGAAAAGACAAGTGTTTTGGGTATGTTTTTGTCTGATATGTAGCGTCAACCACTTTTGTATATGATTCTAATTAAACTAAAGAACAAAGGCCAAGGCAAGAGGATCACTTGAGGCCAAGAGTTTGAAACCAGCCTGAGCAACATAGTGAGACCCTGTTTCTACCAAAAAATGAAAAAAATTAGCCAGGCATTGTGGCACATGCCTGTAGTTCCAGCTACTCGGGTGACTGAGATAGGAGGATTGCTTGAGCCTAGGAGTTTAAGGCTGCAGTGAGCTATGAACACAACACTGCACTCTAGCCTGGGTGACAGAGTAAGATCCTGTCTCAAAAAAACAACCAAAAAGTCAATTATTAGTCATTTTACTCCATGTGTAAATAAAATAACTCTAAGTCTTTTATTTCAAAAAATAGTTTTTCCTTACTCTGCTTGAAAATGTTAACATCCAATGTCTGTTTCTTTCTTTCTTTTTTTTTTTTTTTTGAGTCAAGAGTCTCACTCTGTCGCCTAGGCTGGAGTACAGTGGCTTGCTTGAGGCCACGCCAGCATCGACCTGCTGGGCTCAGGTGATCCTTCCGCCTCAGCCTTCCAAATAGCCGGAACTACAGGCGCACGCTACCATGCCTGGCTAATTTTTTGGCGCATTGTAGAGATGAGGTCTCAGCAAATTGCCTAGGCTGGTCTCGAACCCCTGGGCTCAGGCAATTCTCTCGTCTTGGCCTCCCAGAGTGCTGGAATTACGGGTCTGAGCCACTGTGCCCAGCCCAATGCCTGTTTCTTTTCCGCAGTTGTTTTTTTGAAACATTTTTCTAACATGTTCTAACATCTGAATTTATAATGAAATCTTTGGGAATAAAAATACTTCTTCTATTTATTTTCCAAGTAATAAAACTGACTCAGAAAAAGAGTGTTGGCACTAGTTGGAAACCCCACTAGTTACAAAATCAGACATAATTGGTACAACCTTGAAGTTTGGAGCTACTTATAGCAATTCATGCCATCAACCCTCCGACTCAATTAAGTACAAGTTTGTCAACATTACCGCTGGCTGCATGACCTCAGTATATGCAGGCGAATAAATAAAAAGAAGCACTGGTAACAGACAGTTGTGCTACCCTACAATTTCTGTCACTTGATATTCACTCCTTTGAAGTAAAATATTTTACTTCAGGAGTGGCAGATTAAAACATAGGAGCCTCTGGATAGAATGCTATGTTGGACCACTTCAGGCATCAGCAATTCACTCATTTTGGGAAGCATGAGGAGACCTAGGGACAGGAGGCCATTGATAGCAAGAACTGGCCAAGGGAATAAGGACATCAAAACGTTGATGACCACTCTACTAATAACTGGCTGTGTGACTTTGCACTTATCACTCCTGCTCCCTAGCCTATCCAGACAAACTGGTAGAATGACTGAATTGTTCTACTCCAAATGTCCACATCTCTACCCAAGAAAAGCAGGCAGTGAGAACCCTGGGCGGTGGAACAGTGGGTCTTGTCATCCTGGCATTTTTGTCTCCTCAAAGGGAGGGAACTTGAAGGCTTAGTCCCAAAGCAACTGTCTCTCTCTGGCTCAGCTCTGGGCTTGGTCTTGTCTCTGGTAAATGGTGGTTCCTGATCAAGGAGCAATGTCTCAGTGCTTAGATTTGCTCCATCTTGAGCCCTACTTAGTTTGGTTTGTATCCAGCTTTTACATTTTGTAAAATATATCTATGAACCCACTCCTTAATGACACTCTGTTTTTTGCTTTGAGCATGAAATAGCCCCAGATGCCTCCATTTCTTCTGCTCTGTGGAACTCTAAATCCCTGATTTCCTCCCTTCTTTCTTTTCAGAGGAAATCAACATTACCCTTTGAAAGGAGCATGAGGCCAGGCATGGTGGCTCACATCTGTAATCCCAGCACTTTGGGAGGCCAAAGTGGGAGGATTGCTTGAGATCAGGAGTTCGAGACCAGCCAAGGTAACATAGTGAGATCTCATCTCTATAGAAAATAAAAAAGCTAGGTGGGCATGGTGGTGCACGCTTGTAGTCCCAGCTACTGGGGAAGCTGAGGAAGAAGAATTGTCTGAGCCTAGGAGGTCGAGGTTACAGTGGGCCATGATTGTGCCTCTGCGCTACAGCCTGGGTGACAGAGTGAGACCCTGACTCAATAATAATAATAATAAAGAGAGCATCGAGTTTCCCTGAGGTTGATTCTGACCAGAACGCCTTCCAAGAGTAGAGCCAATTTATCTAACTACCCCCTGCCTTAACAACCCACCTAGCGTCTTAAAAAATCCAGATGCTGTGTTCTTTCTAATTTTTGGAAACCATTAGGCAAAATATGTATTAAACACCTTTTCTCATACTTCATGTCATTGTGATAAAGAGGCCAGGCCGGCTGGCTGTTCCCTTCACCAATGTGGTCTGTAGGGGAAAACAAACATGTCCAGAATTTGTATTGGAACAGAGCTGTGACTCTTGATCGAAACAGCAAAGGGCAAAACCGATTGGCAGAGCTTGAAGAGCTCTAGACCCAAGCTGCCCCTGCCTGTTTTCAGATTTAAAAAAAACCAACGTGAATAACGCAAATAATTTGAGTAGACGAAGAGGATCTATAAAGACTCTTGTGTGTATAAACATCTGCACACATGTATATTCACATTTTTTTCTCTATTTCTCTTTCTGTCTTTCTACATAAATGAGCTCATACTGTTTATCTACTTCTGCTTTCTTTTCTACGGTCAATAACCAGTCCCCAGCTGACAAACATTTCAACTCTACCTTTTGATTTCTTAATTGG
Source organism: Tarsius wallacei (assembly GCA_963574415.1). NCBI lineage: Eukaryota > Metazoa > Chordata > Mammalia > Primates > Tarsiidae > Tarsius > Tarsius wallacei. The sequence continues at coordinate 6,452 of CAUYQG010025166.1, read as the reverse complement.
ATAAGTTAGAGAGCATAGCTAAGGAATCCACACTCTTTAGAAATCTACTTCCTAGCCGGGCTCAGTGGCTCAGCCTGTAATCCCGTGCCTTGGGAGGCTGAGGAGATTGGATTGCCTGAGCCCGCGGGTTCGAGACCCGCCCGGGCAACTTGGCGAGACCTCATCTCTACAATAAATCAAAAACTAGCTGGGTGTGGTAGCGCGTGCCTGTAATTCTGGCTACTCGGAAGGCTGAGGAGGAAGGATAGCCGGAGCCCAGCAGGTCAAGGCTGCGGTGGCCGGGAGCGGCCACTGCACTCCAGCCTGGGCGACAGAGTGAGACTCCAATTCAAAAAAAAAAAGAAGTCTACTTCCTAAGATTAACTTTATAGAATTAACTTAGGATCTTCTTTAGGCCCCAAAGACAAGATTCCTTTTGTGTTTCTTGGTCAGGAATAGGCACAGTCTCTGCAGGCAAATCCTTCCTATGCTGTAAAATCTACATGATACCTGGTACAGTCACGTGTATTACCTGTGTTTGGCATTTGTTAATTGACAATAATTATTGTGCATCATTTTAGAGGAAAGCAGTGAGTTAGTGAGAGAACAAACCGCAGGATGGTGGGAGTGGGCTAAGAGCCAGTGCTTGGCTGTTGAACTCGCTTTTTGCTTCTTAACTGTTTGTCATTATTTCAAGGACAGCTATTACTACCACCATTAAGATAGCTGGTTTCAAGCTGGCAGGTATAAATAGACTGGAAGATTGAGAAATCTCAGGACACAAAGGTAAGTCTAAAACACAAGAGATGATTGGGCAGTGTGGCTCATGCCTGTGATTCCAACACTTTGGGAGGCCTAGCCAGGAGGATCACTTGAGGCCAGGAATTTGAGACCAGCCTTGGCAGCATAGCGAGACTCCAACTCTACAAAAAAAAAAGAAATAATAATAAAATAAAATAAAACAAAACGGTGAAAAGAGGTTCATGTCAAAAAGTTATAAAAAAAACTTTATTATTACTATTTTGAGTTGGGGTCTCACTCTGTCACCCATGCTGGAGTGCAGTGGCACACTCATAGCTCACTGCAGCTGCTACCTCCTGGACTCAAGTGATCCTCCTGCCTCAGCCTGCCTGGCTAATTTTTTGTTTATTTTGTAGAGATGAGATCTTGCTATGTTGCCCAGGCTGGTCTCAAACTCCTGGCCTCAAGCAATCTTCTGGACTTGGCCTCACAGAGTGCTGGGATTACAAGTATGAGTCATTGCACTTGGCCTACTATTATTATTATTGATATTGTGACACCCCAACTGAAATGAAATGAAAAAAGTCTCATTGCCATTAATTTATATACTGCTAATAATTGAAAACAGTGCCTCATAGGATTGTTCCTCAGGATGAGCAAAGCTACTGTTTTATGCGAGCTAATTCTCTGTTCTTGAGTGCCTCTTCTATAATTCCAGAAAGATGTGGTTTGCTGTGCAGTGAGCGGTGACAATTAGCCCTGCTTCTCCAATGGGCTGGAGCTAACGCTAGCTCTCACCTTGCTCCCCACCGAGCCGTGCAGCAGACATCCATCATCATTACTGTGCAGCCTGTTTGCAGCCTTAATTAGTAAATAACACACGGCAGAGCTTGGAGGCAGAGGACGCAATGTTATGCATTTTTGGGGTTGTTTGTGGCAAGAAGCAATCCCAAATAAATTGCACAACAGCTTGAATAGTGTGAGCTCAGGACATCTCAAGGTTTTGGAGAGACAAAGCCATTTGTCTGGTAAAATTTCAAGAATCTAATTGAACACACCTTACTTGCTTAAGCGATTTGCTATCATGTTTTGAGTACAAACAAGGCTATTTCCAGGCTTACTGCTCATATTTTGACAGTTGCTTTCCAGGATGATTTAACTTGCTACAGTTGGTTCATGCTGGTTCCTTGGCTGTTTATTTGGCATTTGGTACCATTTGCTGCCAATGGTTCCAGCACATTGAGAGATTATGACTGGATGAGAAAACATCATGATGTATTTCATATTGTTGACTTGCTGCTTTGTTTCTTCTCCAGATCATCATACTTCATCTTGGCTATGACTGGGTAACAGAGAGTAGTGGGAGTTATTCTGATTTAAAGAAAATAAAGACATTAAAATCTGCAGCAGGGAAGGGAAAGGGAACTAACATTTACTGAGTACCTTACTGTGTTCCAGGAAATATTCCAGGAACACTTTCTTGTTTTAGCCTCACAATGTTTCTGTGAGATACGATTATCTCTACTTTACAAATTAAGACAATTTGGGTGATATAATTTTTTGTTTGTTTGAGTCGAGGTCTCACTCTGTCATCCAGGCTGGAGTACAGTGGCATTATCATGATGATCATGGCTCAGGGCAGCCTCGACCACCCAGGCTTAGGCAATCCTTCTGCCACAGCCTCCTGAGTAGCTGGGACTACAGGTGCATGCCACCACACCTGCTAATTTTTTTATTTTCTGTAGAGATGACGTTTCACTCTATTGCCCAGGCTGGTCTCAAAATCCTGGGCTCAAGCAATCTGACTACCTTCAGCTGCCCAAAGTGCTGGAATTATAGGTGTGAGCCACCAGAGCTGGATGATATAATTTCTTAATCTCACACAGCCCGTAAGTGGTGGAGCCAGGATTGAAACCCAGATTTGTCCAACTCCTATAATTCTGCTTTTTCAAACAGTAATAGTACCTTACATTTGTACAGAGCTCTACAGCTTATAAAGCTCTTTCCCAATGTTATCACCTTTTATTTTCCAACTACTCTATGAGTTTTGCATTATTATAACATCTTAAACACAAGAAAAATTAAGCCCAAAGATGCTGTGACTTGCTCAAGGTCAAACGCATAATAAATAGGGCCAGGGCTTGAAGGCTTATGAACCCAAGATCATCACTTTTTGCATGTCACCACTGAAGCCTTGGAATGAACCAATTCTGATTTTAAATATGTTTAGCATTCTCTTTAACTCTATGTGTCTATATCCCATGTACTACCTGGAGAAATAATTTGTAAGGATCACAGCTTCAGACATAGATACTGTTGAACAATTAAAGCAAAGGGCCGGGCACTGTGGCTCACACCTATGATCCCAGCACTTTGGGAAGCAGAAGTGAGAGGATTGTCTGAAACCAGTGGTTTGAAAATGACCTGGGCAACATGGTGAGACCTCGTTTCTACAACAAAATCAAAAAATTAACCAGGTATGGTGACGCACACCTGTAGTTCCAGCTACTTGGAGGGCAGAAGCAGAAGGATCATATGAGCCTGGCAAGTCAAGGCTGCAGTGGTTGTGATCGTGCCACTTCACCCCAGTCTGTGCAACAGAGTAAGACTCTGACTCAAAAAAAAAAAAAGCAAAGAGGAAAAGACCAAGACCAAGTAGTGAATGGTGATATATGAGGAAACCTAGGCTAATAAGACACATTTGTAGTTGTCCTTAGAAATCGCAGAAGTCAGATTTGAGGGGTGGTGATGTGCAGATAGGATGGGAAAGCAGGAAAGCAGGAGGGAAAAGGTCATAATAATGAACACTATCTTTCCCTGCTTTTTCTGAGTTTGACTTCTAATCTTCTTTTACTCCCTTTCCACCTCACAAAGATGTTGACTTAAGGTGCGAGTGACTGCTCCGCTCACCTCTTAAAAGAGAACACATAACACAACTGGGCCTCCAAACGATGGAATGTCCCCAAGAGGTTCTTTTGGGCAGGGGCTATTTCTGCTGCTCTTCAATTATTTTAGGTAGCCACTGCCCTACATTTACTCATGCTCCTCTCAAACACTCCATTCAATATGCTTTCAGCAACAAATATTAATTGGGTATGATTTGTGATCGGCATTGTGCCAAATGCTGGAAATAGGTTAGTGAGAAAACAGAAATGTTCTCTTATAGAATGTAAACTCCAGGAAGACAGGGACCATATATGTGCAGTTAGCATTGGTTTGTACCAGCCACAACCATCTACTCACTTTGGCAAATGGCTCTATATTCCCTTGGGCTAGCAAAAACAGAACTAATAGCATGTATGGGTTGTGGGTTCACAGATGGAATAACTGAAACCATGAATAGAGTATCTACAATGAATTCTCTGTTAGGGTTTTCTTCCCCTCTTTTCCCTCTCCCTCTATCCCTCCCTTCCTCCCTCCCTCCCTGCCGTCCTTCCTTCCTCACTCCCTCCCTCCCTCCTTTCTTTCTTCCTCCTGTTGCCATGCAAAGTATTATTGAGACCTGAGATGGATTTACAGAAATCAGGCTCCAGGGAAGATCTCATCTGGGGCCCAGCCACACATCATAGACCTTGCCCATTTACTGACTGTGCCCCTGAGGTTGATTTGCTCCCCCTACCAAGTGAGGACAGTTAGTAGTTACCTGAAAGTGTGCACTATGTGTACAGAATGGGTGCTTGGTAGATGGCGCTACTGTAAGAACTCTTCATCAAATAATCTGGTACCTTTATAACATTGGAGGTTATTTTTTAACGTAAAGATTATATTTATAATAATAATTATTATAATTTTAATGTAAAGATGATAGTCATAATAATAATTTTGCACATTTCCAGTTACAATGTATTATTTGCAGGGCTTTTTTTTTTTTTTGAGTTGGAGTCTTACGCCGTTGCCCAGGCTGGAGTGCCATGGCACACTCACGGCCACCCCAGCTTCCACCTGCTGGGCTTCTACAATCCTTCCACCTCAGCCTTCCAAGTAGCCAGAACTACAGGCACATGCTACCATGCCCGGCTACTTTTAAAATTTATTGTAGAGAGGAGGTCTCACCATGTTGCCCAGGCTGGTCTCGAACCCCTGAGCTCAGGCAATCCACTTGCCTTGGCCTCCGAAAGCGCTGGGATTATAGGTTGAGTCACTTCACCTGGCCTGCAGGGTTTTTCTTTAGCATATTCATAGTTTAGATGTTTTGATCATCCTAGGTTCCTCATATTCCATTAGATCAATTAAGCAGTTGAAAAGCCAAAATGTATTTGTAACACATACCCACAAAATATACATTTACATGACACAGGAGACTTCCACCTTTGACCTGTAAATGTTTTTTTCCCTCCTGTCACAGCATAATGTGACCAAATGGTGTGACTCAGTTCTGGTATCTTGAGCACCCTGTGGAGTCCAGAGGTCGTGTCATCTAATGCCTCTAAGTTCAAGTGGAGCTCAGGTTCAACTGCTTATGTGTTGGAGAGATGCTGCAGAGATGCCAAACATTCGTGGTGGAGGCCCTAATTAATTAAATATTGACATGTCTTAGAAAAACAGATAGAGATCCTATAGTATCAAAACCAAATTAAACTGAATCATAAGAAACAACTAAAATGTATGAACCATTCTCCAACAACCACACAGCTGTGAGATGTGTCAGGTTTTACTGAGTCTGGTTTGGCCCTGAGTTTCAATGTTTGGCTCTTACATAAATTAATTTTCACTAGAAGGATGTGTTTTTACCAATTGGATACTTTCTTTAAAAGGTTATATGCACCCTTTGGCCAAATTTTCAGTAATATGATCAATTATTTTGAAGACCTATTGTACAGCATGGGCCCTTTATTTAATAAGAATGTATTGTATACTTGGAATTTGCTAAGAGAGTAAAGTCTTCAGGATTATCAGCACACACACAGGTAACTACATGAGGTGATGGATATGTTAATTAGCTTGATTGTGGTGTAATCCTCTTCTCAATGTATACATATATCAAATTATCACATCATATATGTTAAATATATACAATTTTTATTCATCCATTATACCTCAATAAAGCTAAAGGCAACATACATACATGCAAGAAAAAAAAATTCCTACATGATTTTTCCATTTGCTTTTTGTATTTCTTTTTGTAAACATACCAAATGTGACTGTAGAGTAAATAGGTCTAATTCAAATATTTTGAGTTTTTTCACTTTCTTGTAAGATTATACACTTACTCTAATAATGCTGCCATTGTTAAAAATATTTTTAGAATAACCTTCAGGGCATATGGAATGTTCTTGGAAATACCCTCAGCAGTGACAAGTCTTCGTCTTTTAAAGATAGATATAATTTTTATATTTATTTATTTATTTAGAGTCAGAGTCTCACTCTGTTGCCCATGCTCATGGTCACTGTAGCCTCGACCTGCTGGGATCAGGGGATCCTTCCGCCTCAGCCTTCCAAGTAGCTGGAACTACAGGTGTGTACGAACATGCCCAGTTAATTAATTAATTAATTAATTAATTAATTAATTTTTTGAGTTGGAGTTTCACTTAGTCGCCCAGACTGGAGTGCAGTGGCTGCTCCTGGCCACTACAGCCTCGACCTGCTGGGCTCCGGCGATCCTTCCGCCTCAGCCTTCCGAGTAGCTGGAACTACAGGCGCGCGCTACCAGGCCCGCCAATTTTTTAATTTATTGTAGAGATGAGGTCTTGCCAAGTTGCCCATGCGGGTCTCGAACCCGCGGGCTCAGGCAA